>OMLM01016167.1:0-38523 GCA_900302695.1 Helostoma temminkii | reverse complement strand
TGGGCTTGGTTAAAAAAAAAAAAAAAAAAAATACATTTAAAACAATGTAAAAAAAAAATAAAAAATAAAAAAATACAGTACATCATTTAAACAAATCTAAAATATTTTTGCAGTAGGGAAGATGATTGAGCTATAAAATGGGATATTTTACATGTTTAGGGAAAAAGAAATATGTACATCAACAGACATGCTTTCATCTTAAAATATTAATTCAGGAATTAAAGGTTGAGACATTTCATGTAATTTTGTTTTGCTCCACCCACCAGTCCATGGAAATATGCAGGGAAATATGTGGTAAAACAAAAAACAATGAAAGCTTTAAGATGGAGGGAACTGGCTGTGTTGTGCCTCCTCCAGATGTCAGTCAATAATTGATAAGTGTATAAAGAACAGGAACAATAAGCATTTTGTTGCAATGCTTAAAACAGCCTGTACACCAACTGAACTGTGTGTATGGTCATACAGCATGTCAGTCAGGTCCAGGATCAGCTCCATCCTACACACATCACTGGCTGCCCTCCTCCAACTCCTTCTTCAAGCTGAAGAGAAGAAGAAAACCTTTGTGTTAAAGACAGACATTTAAAAGAGACATTTTTTTTTTATCTACACAAATTTTTACCAATGCTCCAGTCACCTTTTTAGATAGGCATGCACATTATCGTAGCCGTGATATTTAGCCAGGTAAACCAACACCCCTGTGGCACAGCGACCTTCTCGAGCTCGACAGAAGCTGCAGTTACAGATCCCTCTACATGGCGGACACTGCCACTCCTACCAATGACATTGAAATCAGTCACACTCTGCAAAAACATACACAATCACATTTTATGACAATTTCTCTACTTATGTACTCACCGGATCCAGCAAAGCGTCTCGGACCTCCTCTCCATATCGGTTACGGAGACAGGGGCCACAGAACTGACCCCTCACCCCAACACATTCAGGACTACGACAGTTAGTTTTAGTGTCAATTGTTTTCTGGCGGCACTGGTGGCAGGTGGATCCCTGAGAGGAAAAAACAAAAAAAGAAAGTTTTACTACCTTCAGCCACCGGTTTTTACAACAAAATGCAGCAGCTCAGATCTTTTGTGCATCACAGTGACTGTGGGACTTACAGTGGAGCTGTTGTAGACTTTCTCTCGCACATTGTTGCAGATGTTCTGCAGCTCAGCCTCTGTGACGTCATCCACAGGACGCACCACATGAGGGATGGCCTTGGTACCATTGTAAGAGCGGCGACGGGGCTGTGCATGAAAATAAATGTTCAGAATAAGAATAATGTATATTAGTAGAACTGAATGTGACGCTCATCAAGACAGACGGTTTGTTATAGGACTTACCGGCTCGTCATCTTCCTCATAGTAGCGGCTTTTGCGAACCAGGCTAAACTTATCCTCAGGCTCCTCTTCAGGAGTCGGACTGGGGGGTCCATCCACCAGAGTGCGGGATCGTGTATGGGGTCGAGACAAACGCTCTGGGTTTCTCCTGCAGGCTCCTGGGGTTCCGATGGAACGTCGAGGTGCCTGACGGGACTAAAGAGGTTCCGATATCAGTAAACACAGAACTCTAATGGGACACACCATGCTTTAGTTGCGTGTCAAATAGCAAATGCAATAATTTATCTTTCATGAAAATTACCGTAGTAGACGCTGACATCCGTCGGGGGAAGAGTCCTGGTACTTTGTTCAGCTCTGCCATGAGCTTTGCAAGCTGAAATACAAATTAATGAGTCACTGAATATAGAGGGAGGACATTTCTGTAGTTCTGACCAGAGTTCATAAAGGTTACACATTAACTAAAAATACAATATAATCGCACCATTTCTTTGTTCTCCTTAATATTCAGTGCTCTTTTGTCCATAAAGTTCTCTTCCTCAGAGTCAGAGTCATGAACTTTGGGCAGAGGGAGTGGTTCAGATGCAGGTCTCTTCTTGCCAGTCCTCTTGGTGGGGAATGTCAGAGCAACCTTCAGGATATTGGACCTGCGACCACGTCTCAAAGGTCCAGAGTCCACTTTCTAAAAAAGAAAAGGAAAAAAAAAAAACTTTTAGTTAGGAGAAACTTTTGCCGTCTCTGATGAAGTCATGACATGTAATGCAGTTGTATTTTTCTTACCATGGCTTTCAGCTGACTATTGATCACATTTTCCTCAAAGCCGCTGCATGTGTCTTCCTCTGATGTAGCTTCAGACACCTTTGGTTTCTCTGCCATCCTCCTCGTCTGTCTTAAGCTGCTCCTCTAAACACAGAGACGCGAGGGTTACTTGCAGATGGTGATGCAAAGAGCGTACACACTCTCCACCATTTGACAGCATTATCATTATAGTATGGTTGGGTCTTGGTGTTGTAGTTATACCGTATTTGCATAGCCTCCATCAGAGCCAAAGCTGTCGCAGCTGTCATCAGAGGAAGAAGAGGAAGTCTCCATGGGAACCAGTGGGACGCTGCGAAAGCTCCTCAGACTCATCCTGGTGGACGGAGGCTGGACTGCCAGTTTCTAGCAAAGAAAGCAAGTCTTCTTATAGCAAAGATAGCAAGTCTTCTTATAGCCAGCAACATCAGTGTACTCCATAAGGCCAGTAAGTGTTTGTGTCTTTACAGTACACTTCAACATCGAAAGAACAGTTCATTAAACCACAGGATTACACAGCAAGCGAGGATACTGAGGTTGTGTAGGCTCCCACTTCTTAATCAGCATTTGCATAACAAATCAACTGGATTTCTCCAGGAGAAGCAGCTTGCAGGGCTGACATGGCTGCAAGTAATGAGTATTATACACTATTTCCTGGTTTCATTGTCTGGTATAAAAAAGGTCAAATTATCAAAACAGCCAAAGTTCATTTTCTGTCAATGGACTTAATCATTAACCCAGTAATGCTACATTTCTAACAGGGGACACACCCCTGCAGACAAACCATGCAGGTAACTGGGTCAGGCCTTTTTCTGTGCAATTAGTGTAAAAATTCAATAAACCCACATAGATTTAATGTTATTTTAAGTTAACAACATTAACATTCCATCTTTTTTTTTTTTTTTTTTTAAACACAGCCTTGGTCTGACTTTACAGACTAATTTACATTACATTAATTTCGTTGTTAGTTTTATTAGTTACAAACAAAAGTTGTGCTTCTTATTCTCAGTTTTCTAAAGCAACTCCGTTAAAGTAACTCCATTTTATAACCAACCAGTACCGTTTGTTAAAACTCGGCAATGACTTCCTTTGCCATTACAGGAAAAGTTTGATTCAAATGGTTACTAAACTGTTACTGTGATATGTTGTTAAACACGGTCAGATCTGTGGGATTTACTGTCAAAGACACAGACCTGATATTTTTGAAAATGTTTAAAGGTTTGGGCTTTTTAAAATATTGAATATTTTCTTACCTGGGAGCGGGTAGCAGGCATGTTCCTTTTAAAAATGATCTCACACAAAGTCGCTCTGCAGAGAACAAGGAAGGTCCTGCAGCTGCATGCAGTTCACACTCTGTTCGTTTCCCGCGCCACCGGAAAGTCCTGACAGCTGCATAAAACAGACTTGGTAGTCTAACAAAATAACAAGTTTTACGATGTTAATAAAAATACCCCAAACTCGGCAATAATGTGTTGCATATGTTTAAACTATTAAACCCTAAAAACAAAACTTGAGTCACGGTGAATTTAGGAAATGAAACCTATGTGTCTTCCATGTACTTCGCCGTGGCGCGAATTTTTTATGTCAATTTGCATACAAGGCGGGTAAAATGTTGACCCTATTCCAACTTTGCAGCCTTACAACTACTCAACATATCACATTCAGACGTGTTCAGACACAGCAGCCGTGGTCGCCGTGTAAAGTTGACAGGACATACTTTATATTGATCCTAGTTTAGTGGAACATAGTGGAATTTGAATAATTAAGAATAAATATTTATAAATGCTCCACTGCAAAGGAAGATAAAGAAATAGCTTTCTTTAGAGTAATTATAGTTTTTCAATGTTCCTGAAAAAAAAAGAGGTATAAACTTTGCAGGATTAAGAGCAGTGCCAAAAACGTCTAGCCATTTGAAAGAGGCACACTGAAATGAATAAGTCAGTGAATTTCCATTATAAGTTTATTTATTTATTTTTGAGAAACTGGGACGATAAATATGTTTAAAAAAACAATATGTGACAGATTTCATCTGCAGTTTCACTGAAGAAAAGCCAATGACAGGGACTGAACCTTCCATTTATTTATTAATAAATACATGCTGAGTATATGCTCATTTATATTAACCAGACAAGGTCTAGCATTTAAAATTAAAACCTTATTGTGTGACATATATATATATATATTGTTTGTTTGTTTTTTGTTTTATATATATACATATATAAAGAAACTTTTTTCAGTGAAGGTCATGTTGAACATAAAAGAAGTTGTCAGTTCCTGCATGGTCTACATTAAGTTCTTCCTCCAGCACCACGCCCTCCCCTGCTGCTCCTCCTCTGTCGACCTCTGACTTGTTTATTGTCCTGGCGTGGTAATCTTTTCTGCCGCTCCACTTTGATCCACCCTCCGTCGCTGGCTTTGGCCCCCTCTTTTTCCTCACTGGGACTTCCTGTCACAGACAATATACCTGGGATCATGGGTGGGCGGTTCTGTGGCGTGACACTGTGAACGTTGGACCGTGGCCTCCCTGGCTGCCGTGAGGTTTTGCTGTTTTTATTATGAATGTAGCTACCTCTAGTATTGGTCCATGTATTCCCCCTAACCTGCCCACTTCCTACAGATAAAGTGTTGCCAAAGGAGCTGTTTCTGTGGTGGTCACGTGCGGCTCCAGCACTGAGTGGGCGCTCTCGTTCCCTCTCTGAGGTGCTCTCTGATGTAGTGCTGGAGGGGCTGCTGCCCTTTGACCCCAGATAGAGTGGTGAGAGTTTGGCGGACAGGCTGGCAGTTGGCGAGGAGCAGCGTGAGTCAATCCAGGGAGATACATGGACACGGTTTGGAGAGCGACGCACAGCTGCAGCATAAGAAGACTCCTGGCTTTCATGTGCTGACAGGAACTGAGGCAGAGTGCGGGCATCAGAGCTAGTGAAGGCAGTCCTAGCAGCACTTGGCTGCAGGGATTTCTGGTTGATCATCTGTCTCAGCCTTACATTGTACATCCATGCAGGATCAATTTCTAAAAAAGAAAAGATAAATGTGGTGTTACACAAAGATCAGTGTATATCAGATTTATACGAAATAAAAATCAATATTTTTGTCTGGCAGTAGAAACAGTTAGTGTGGCACATTTCAGGACATGAAAGAAAACTAAACTATAAATAAAACAATTACCAGAGTAAGACCTGTCCCTGGGGTTCCAGTCAATGTCAGCAGGTGCTGTTTCAATAATCAGCTCCACGGTCTTGATCTCGTCTTGTCCACCACTGTGACTCCACGTCATTAGATAGCTGTGTCTTGTGGACTTTGGAGACTTGACATCAGTCTGAAATGTTAAGTCAAAGAGAAAGGAGAATATGAGGATATTTAATGTCAAATTAGTTCTAACTGTGAATGCCTTTGATGCATCTTGAAATGTATATTCCAACAGCATGGTGGGTAGATTTGCATTGTTTTTGCAAAGTGCATCCCACAGCAGCTGAACTGACTCACCTCATAGTTGACTATGTAGTCCACTTTCTGGTTCTGTTGTAGTCCAACCATCCATTTGTCCATTACAAAAGGTGGCTGCATTGGTAATAAAATAACAACAACAATAATAATAATAATAATAATAATAATAATAATAATAATAATAATAATAACAGCTAAAACCACAGTAAAACAATCAAGTACATACAAGTAAAATGCAACAAGTTCATATGTGTCTCACAACACCTTAGTCATCCGCAGGATTTCCATATCTGGTTGGTTGACATTAAAAATGACCTCTTTGATGTAGGTTACTGCAATGTCATCTCCATCAAGTTCCATGTACATTTTCCATTTGCAGTCCTTGAAGGAAAATTTTTAAAAGAGTTAATGGTGACATATTCTCTGGTACGGCTGAAAACAGCACCTGATCGTATGGAAAAGTTATAAAGTGCACTGTTCTATATGGAGAACTTGGTTACCCTTGTACATAAACCAACAGCACAACCTAGAGGTACTTTAATGGCAGTGGACACAGACTCATATTGTGAGGGCGGAAAGAAAGTATAACAAAAATATGAAAAACTATAAATTACAAGGGGACAAAAAAGGGGTAATTTTATCAAATGCTATTTGAATGCAATGACTGAAAGGTAAACGTATACAAAAACATATCTAAAGCAAATGTCCACTATTCTAATATCTTCTACATTTTCTAAATTTTATAGAATTATTTTAATAGCAGAGGAGACACATCACAAGAGCGATTCATTTTACATTCTATATTATAATTTTCCTGTTTATTTATTCAATAATCCCAGCGTGCTCTGGATTAATTTCTTTTTAGGTGATAAGAGTGGAAAATGTTTATGTTTTTCTCATTACTCGCTGCTTGCAGCAAGCATCAAATCCTCACCAGGAGGCAGAAGTCTGAACAATTCCCCATCCCTCTTCTCCTGCATACTGAATGCTGACGAAGCAGTAATGACTCTGCCAATCCCCATAAACCGGCCGTGAAGCCACAGGTCACTGCTTAACCACGCAGGGTTCACGGCACAGGCAATCCATTGTGTAGTGATCACAGAGAAAGACATCAGAGGAGTGGCACTAACACACTCGTCTGAGAAGCCTTCGCCCTCTCCTGCATTGTCCCCAGGGGCGGGAAATGGCTCAAAGGGGAAGCTTCAGCAAGGATCTGGCTCAGAAACACACCAGTGGTCCCACACTGGCCTAGTGTCGGCCCTGGACGGTCGCACCGGGGCTCCCAGGTCCGTGCTAGTCTAATCACTCCAGCAGAAACAATGTCTGGTAATGATGCCTAGGACCCGAGTGCGTCTAATGACAACTCATACATAATTCAGCACCTTTCACTTGGCTGCACGGTGATATCCTCATTAGTAGGGGACCCTCAGTGGCTGTCAGATGGTGGCCGCACAATCGCAGGCCCTCATTTTGTCTTTGAGAAGTGCAGCTGCTTCCATGACATCGCCAGCAAAGAGGGGCGAAGAAAAAAATGCAGAGCGGGTTTGTTTTATTTAGTGCAAAAAACCTTCCAGTTTGTAAAAACAAGGCTGACACGGAACCTGACACCAGGCAGGGGAAAATAATTAGCTCTCATTTTCTCAGCCTCCTGTTTCCTTCTCCCTGCTGTGTTTTCTACCCACTAAACCACCACATGTCAGAAGAAATGGGAGGCAATTAGCAGGCTCGTTTCAGCCCTGCCGAACACACTGAAAGAGGACTATTTATGATGGGACAATGAACAGCTGAAAGATTAAATAACGTTTGCCTTTTAAAAAGAAAATGACTTCTGGCTAAATGGGCTATTTTTGATTAAATTCAAACAGCAAGTGAAGAGCCACCCTTTCTCCACAGTTTGAGACCCTAACAAAGGGTTGTGAGCAACTGAAGGTGGATGTGGTACATGGCTGAGAATGAAATGTTTATTTGTCTGGTTTTATGTATGTCTAGTGATGCCTTCAGTGGTCAACATAACAGCTGTCATCATGAACCCTCAGAACAAAAGGCTTCAGGACAAGGAGGCTGACTCAGTCATGACAAAAACATGATTTTATACATCTTTTGAAAGCATATGTTCGTACCAACTATATAAAAAGGTTAACATTTATTAACAATTGATATCAAATTAGATTCTTTAATGACTTTTTCTAATCTTTAGTTGCCTTTCACAGAGCCAATGATGAACTTCATCAAATTCACACAGCTGGAGAATATGTTGATGCAGACAGTGCATTTGTGTGTTTCACTGCAAACTTACAGTTTTCCCAGTTCCTGGTTTCCAGTGGTAGCCGAACACCAGCTCCAGATTTACAGTTTTACTCATTTCCACCTCCTTTTCCAGCTCATCCTGAAAACAAAAAGTGTATAATACAGGCTCAAATATTCACTGAAATCCAGGAGAAACTTTCTGACACTCCAGATGAGAATTCATACCTTTAATAGTGGTGGGAAGTGAACAAACCCGAGGTAATCATTAGTTAGCTTTTCAATTTCAGCCTGCAAAAGACAAAATTGATTCATTGTAATTCCAAACAACAATAAGCACATATATCACCCCATAAATTATGCGTTAAAAAGTTGCCTTGCCTTAAGGTGCATGACGTGACCTTTAGACTTGACCCCCATGTCTCGCATGTCATTTTCTGTGAGCAATAGCAACCTCTGTCCGGTGATGTGATTTTCTTTAAACAGGTCAGCGTATAGCTGCATGTCACATGAACCCTCCCCTGTGATAGAAAGTGCACAAATAAAGTCTGTGAAGGTGCCAAAGTCTGCTCAAGGATGATCTTGTAGTGTGAAACAAAGTAAATTAACACACCTGCTCCAAATATTTGCTGCATCCAGAAATACTAAAAGAATAAAATTGACACTGATTAGATAACAATAATAACTATGTTGTTATTAAATAAAGTTCTAGATACAGTGAATAAACAGATACTGACCACATGCTCCTCAGTCCAGGTATAGATGTCAAGGGTGGGCAGCAACTGCACAGAAGCAAATGACAAACAGACGTAACAGCAAAAGAATATGAATGGATACAGACATTATGTGCACATTAATGACACATAGATCCTACAGTAAAAATCACAAGACTGAAGTAAATGTTATTAAAATGGAAAATGGTCATGTTTTTCATGCCATCTAGGCCATTACTTTTCCGGTTACTGTGCTGTGTGATTAAAATGACTTGCCTCTAATGGTCTATACCAAACTGAAATGTCCATCTGACTGATCTAAAATGATCTATTTGAATGATAAATCATTTACTGCTCATTAAATGTAATCAGGCAGAAACTTGCCAGCCAAAATAAAGATTCCATCATTGTGATCATGGGGTTCCTGTATAATGAAACAAATAATGCAATGGAAAATTTGGAGAAAGATGACTAAATGAATGAGTAATTCTCATTCACCGTCTTCTTCCCATGACATTTGATAACAGCTCAGATTATGAACTGAATGCCAGGCTCAATATGCAGTCGCTGCTATACATTTCTGTACAGCCTGCTGCCTCATAAAGCCACTCAGCCCTGCAGCATTTTCCGCCTCCTACAGCGCTGCAGTTCGGAAGTAAACAAATTCAGAAACACCCTGCCACTGCCAACGACTCATCTGGGTGACATAACATCACTTTTCAAGCAGCATATTGTATTTCACTTATGTGCCACAATGTTTCTTTAATTACGAACCATATCATACTGTTGACATAACTATAAATCCAAATGAAAATGACTATACTTTGTGTTTATGATATGATTGTGGAATCTGAAGAAAAAAAAAAGTATGTTGACTTGGGTTTACTTCACACAATCCTGCCCCCATGTGGACTAATGGATGATTGTTAACCAGAACATGTATACTGCGAGTCACAAATTTAGGATCACAAATAAGCTCTGCAAAAAGTAGTACAATATATTTCTACACAACTTCATCAATATTTGTGAATGTATAGGAAATAATAAAATCAATTTCAGACAGCAAGATAAGCATAGAGCGTTGAAAGAAACAGATTTATTAACAAAACAATGAAGGATGCAGGAAAACAAATCACATCACAAAGATGAAACGTTGGATTATTTTAGTGTATAGAGGTTGCATGTTACAGGAGCCCAAAAGTGAATAAATATGAAACAAGAGGATGTAAATATTAGTGAGAGTCTGTGTTAATTGCCTGTCTAGTGTAATATGTCTAGGGCCTGATGGTATAAGAGTACAGGTTATGTTTGTACAGGAATATTAGCTCACAGCAGGAAGCTAACAAGCAACAACGCAGGAATACAGAGGATTACATCCTCATGAGACTGACTGATGATAACAAGCAAAGGGAACAATTTAATGGGTTATGCTCAAGGAAGCATGTCCTTCCCCCAAATGAAGCATAATACCTTCCTGAGCACTAATGCTCATACAGTTTTCTCTACTGTAAAGTGTAGGTCTATGGGCTAATACTCAGTGAGACCACATAGTGTGATGCTGTATATGAAATGTGTCTATAGACGAGTTTATTCTATCACAGTTTTTGTGGTTTCTTTGGTAAAACGTGAGTCACAATAACAGTGTAATAAATAACTTCATTATTTTAAGTCATTTTGGCCTTAGAGTGGAGCCTATCTTGAAAAGTAAAATGTAAAATGAGAGAATGAAGCTGACAGTCGCACAGTGTAGTCCCTCTCCTGCTGTTTTGAACCTGGGTCACCCAGAGGAAAAAAAACATGTACTTTCTCATTCTGGTAAGAGGCTGCATCTCAACAACTGCACTCCACCACATCCAGAACAAATTGGCCAATCTTAATGTCAGCAAAATGTCACTTCATCATAAAAGCCTGGCCTTCTCTGAGCAACTGGCTTATGTCGTTCTTTCTTCACAGCATGGCACTATACATTCAGTACATTAGGCATACAGTAAATGACATCCATAATATCCATAGGTGGAGAGATTCAAATATATCCCGTAATATGTTTCTGTGCTACGCTGAATTATTACTGAATGTGATGTGCGTCATGAATACAACCTGAACAAAGCAGAAAAAAATCGGAGAAATATTTTAAGAATGGACTCAAGAGTGATGAAATAGTGCTTCCACAACACCAAAAATGCTTTATCACACACAGTATTAGACAAATGCAGCTGTGGCAACACCGAACACTGGAGAATTTTATTCACTGTCGTCAGAACAAGCGAAGCATCCAGTCCCCAGAGTCATGTTGATTTTGTGTCCTTCTCTGACACAGCTCGACTTGGAGGAGTTCTGCTTGGCCTGCATGTTGACCTGCATGCCAGAGTGCAAGACAGGCTGGCCAAAGTCCATGGAAAACATGTCGTCAAAGCCTTTCATTACGGACTGCAGATTCACCTCCTCATTACTGGAGGTTGTGATCTGACATGACATCAGTGAACTGTTTGATTCCTTCATCTTAGACTCATAGAACGACTTCGCGCTTATCTTTTTTGCCACAGGAAAGAAGAGCTGAGGGAGACAGGTGAAGAGCGGGGACAGAGGGGTAAAAGAAAAAAAAAGACAGGATAGAAAAGGAAGTAAGTAATCTATTTCAATCCACATAATTAAGTGTAAATAAGAAAAAGTGACAATTTTAACCCCAAAAGATCTGATTTCAGAGATGGTAAAGGAAAGCTAACAGAACAGAAATGTGGAGTAAGGGTAAGATCAGAAAAGAAAAAACACAAGGAGACACTAGAAATGTATTCAGTATACATCATTCAGTGTTGTTATGAGTGACATCTTCCAAGATATGTACACTGTACGTTATAGTGACATGCAATGTGAGATCAGTTCATCAGTGACATAAACACAAGTGAAAACAAGGATAAACTGAATTGGAGCGATTGACGACTAATTGAAAACTAATCATGTCTGTCATGTTTCAGACAAAAATGCCATGTATCTGCTTGTTCTAGCTTCTCCACAGAGAGGATTTTCTTTTCTTTATAACATACAGTCGTTAACAGAATATCTTTGGGTGTGGACTGTTGGTCAGATAAAAAAAAAATGAAATCCAGCCATCCATTACTCAATCCTCTTTTGCTCTTAAGGGTTGTGTGATGTTCTCATAATGCGCTCCCCGTTCCTTCTCATTCCACACTTTTTAGATACGTTTACTTAAGTCACTGCTTCTGAAATTCCACTTCAATCCAGAGAAATATCAAGAAAAACTCTGCACTTCTCTTAATGTGAGTGAGAAAGCCAAGAAATACATTTGTGAATAGGAAATTTTGAAAGTGAGGTGATGTGACCACTTGACAGAGTGTGTGGCTGATGTGCAGACAGAAAAGGTGAACAAAGGTGAACAGGGTATAATGAAGAACTTACCGGGCTGTTGGACTGTTCGATGAGTTTGCGCTCCCACATCTTTAGACGCCGCTCTCGCTCCTTCAGCTCCTGTTCTTTAGTGCTCAGATCTCTCTCCAGCTTCTTAAGTCTGTCAAGTGTAGCTTCAATCTCACACCTACAGGGTACAACAAAAAAGATCACAAACAAAATGTTAGTCTGCCTCTCAACACTTTCCAATTTCCCTCATCATAACAGAAAAGATGTTACCCACTACAGTAGTGTTGATCGGTTACATCATTTTAAATAATACAAAACCTTAAGGTTTTCCTTAATGAGCTTTTGGAATAACTGACCCACCATACACTGTTAGCATATGTGCAGTTTAATGAATGTTCGGCTGCACAGAGGTTGTTTATAGAGACCAACCCACTGGCAGGTCAGTGAGACTTATAATTTTTAAACAACAATGAAGCTTTATGGCACAATTAAAATATTTCAGGCTTTGGATACACATATGCACTTGTTACTGTCTTTGGAGTTTATTATTAGCAATAAATCCTAAACTATCACCAAATAGGTGAGTTAATACTAGATACTAGAACAGTAATCAGTGGCACATTATAAAACAAAATAAAACTTTCTGTCAACTATCCACAGATTAGGTGTAGACCGTGTCAGATGTGCCAAGGACAGGACCATGTCTTTTGCTCACTACATGCTGGAAAACTTTGTTTTGCCCAGCAGGTGGAGCTGCACAGTGTGTCGTGGAAATCCAACAGTCCAACAATGTTTTTCATAAACACACGTGACCCAGGCAGGAAGGCCAATTCATACTCCACCCACTCCTCTGGTTCCCCACCTCAAACTATGTTCACTCTCACTTGGTTTCCCAAATGAATTATCTTCCAGCTTAACTTTGTAAGCTTTTCACATGACCCTTGTGTTCCCAACTCCTCAGGTGTATAATTTATCACGTCTGCACCTTTCAATGCATTTATGTTAAAAAATTAACACACTGCTGATCTTTTGGTAAACTTATTTAGACTTGCAATATGATGAATAAAATTACAACCTTTTTCTTTTTATAGATGATTTTGAACAATGTGTTTTTTTTAATCTCAGCTACTTAAATAATTTCACACAAAGATGTTAAAGACATTGACGGGCTCTTATAATTTACTATATACAGTACATTGTATTGTAGATTACAACAAATGTAAGGCTGTTAATTTCCAGCTTTAATTTGATGTTTATTGCATCCACATCAATTAAGATTTTGTGGTTGTGTCCTGCCCAACAGTAAAGAGAGCTATACTTGTGTGAACGCAGTATGGATCTGAACACCCATTAAACATGAAACACTTTAAACTCATAGTCAATCTGTCATTTAAAACCTAATGAGGTGAAGTACATCTCCAAAGAGAATTAAAAACATGCACTGTGCCATCCCCTAGGTCTGCATTTTTTCTGGCTAATGCACATAAGCTTCCAAAGAAGCACAGCAAATACCTCGGCTTCTTTCACTTTCACTCATCTAATTTTAGGCTTTCAAGCTCCCCGGGCTAAAACCAGTTGTTTTATCTATGTCACACAATCTTAGTAAGTAAGTCACTAAGTTTCACTCCAACCTGCTCCACCTGCAGATGGCTGCCTGGACATATTCCCATCAGCACAACTTGTGAGGAAAAACCTCAGAGCACAGACAAGCCCAGCAAAGAGGCAGACAGAGAATAAAGTAACAGCTGAGACTCAGGCTGTGCTGATCATCACCAAACCTCCAGCTGCTCATACAGGCCAATTAAACACTTCTACTTGAAAAAGATGGTGATTATTTTTAGGGCCTTATGGGTAAGGAGAGGAAGTATATCCAGATGGATGATTCTTCTGAGGTTTTCATGCCTTTATGTCGCTATCAGTGTAATTATTAAAGATCTATATGCACAAAACTCAAGTTCTTTTTTGTATTCCATGGCTCCCATCAGCTACATTTCCACATCATTCTTTGAAAACAGTTGCACATTTAGGCTGAGGCAGTATATTGGAGAAGAAAGAGGGTTATAAATACATTTATACAATTTACTGGTTCTGAAGAATGGCTGATCACATTACCTCCATTCCGCCTTGTTGTGAAGAAATGAGTTGCACTGTTGAGGAAGTTGGCTGTCGTTAGACATGGACTCCAGGGTAGAAAGGATCTGCTTGAACAACAGCCTTTCCTAAAAGCACACCAAAATATTTGTATCTGTACATGGATCAAATGAAAACACACATATGTAGTGGACGCTTTGTGGACAGCTCACCTTTGGCTCTGTTGCCCAGCACTTCCTCATGAGCTCAGCAAAGCTCGCAGGACAGCCACTAGGGATGGTTAACCTCTGAAACATATAATTTGTTGTGAGGATGATGGGAAATCATTCTTAAATTGATTGCTGATTTAAAGAAATAGACTGACATTTTGATACCAAACTCAAATCTAAATATGGAGCTATACTCAGCAGTATGTTTACTGTACAAGCATGAGAGCAGCATCGATCTAATCATCTAATCACTGCGAGAGGATCAAAAAGAATTGAAATATGTCTAACTATTTCTTTACCTTTTAAGATATTTCACATCTACGAGTACTACGAGTAAATGAGTACCTCATTTTTTTCCACCACGAGCCAGGCCACTTGTAAACCTTCCAGACCTTTAAAAGGTATCTCACGGGTGAGCATTTCCCAAAGCACCTGTCACAGAAATCAAGAAGTCAGTAAACAAATTAATATTATACATCAATGTGCAACTGTGCCTAAGAATTTGGTACGATTACACAGAATAAAGTAGAAATACACAAATGCTGCTTGGCAATTAAGCATTTCTGTGTTTTAATATGGCACCTGTATTCAAATATTGTGCAAATAACCATTAAAACATTTCATTCCTGGAGACCAAATGCAGCATAAACAAAAGTAAATACAACACTCATTTAATACCAATAAAAGGCTGCCATGATTTCTGAAGTACAATAATGGTACTCTGTGATAATTAAGGTTCTTTTCAGTTCAGCAAACTGACATCTCATTTAAAAGCATTACATCATGAAAAGGTGAAGAAAAGCCTTTTTTTTAGGTGTACCATATTTTTACATTTCTGTACTTGCCAGCTGCCTCTCATTACATGTATGTGGTTTACTACAGAAATCAATTCTTCATAAACACGTGTGAGGGGAAAAATTGCATACTTAATCATTTTGCATAAAAGCAGCCACCGCGATCATAAACACTGTCTCTTTATTTTGAAAAATTCCTACAGAGATCTTTGGAAAAGTAATGTGAAGAATTCTTACTCGGACTGTTCTTTTTTAAATCAGCAGGTTTGGGCTTCAGGACAACTGGTAATGGTGTCCATTTTAAAAGTACTTTCAAACATCTTTAGAGAAAGTCACAAGAGAAAGAATGACAAGTTTCTAAGAAGCTATACTTCTGCAAAGGTCAGAATCACTTCTATTGTCCACTTAAGCAGAGAATGAAATACAGAAATGAAAATATCAGCTTGGATTGGTTGACTGACAGGTGTTTTCAAGCCTTAAGTGACTTTAGTGCAATTTCTTCAAATGATTTGAACGTATTTGATCATTTTTTTCCACAGGTTGAATTTAAGCATTATTGTCTGTCAAATCTGTCATTTAAAAAACAAAAACCTTCTTATAAATGGGTTCTGTCTTGTTCAGCTCAGCCTGAGTGTGTCACTGTTCTCGTCAATCACTTGCTTGTCTTTCAGAAGCATAATGAATACACTCATACATAAATGAACACCTTTCCACTTGATTATATGGTCTTAATAAGGGTCCTAAACTTGGCTTATGAGCCAACAACTTATTAATAAAAACTAAAACTTACCAAATTTGTTAAAATAAGCTAAAAGTAACTTTTTGCACCGTCTAAGTGTTGTGAGTAATATTAGTATATTATGAGTGTTATTGTTAGTGATATTAGCCAGTACTGTAGTTGTCCTCCAGATGTCATTTGTCATGGCTGCATCACACCATGACACATTTACTGTGAAAAAGTCTTAGGCCACCAGATTAGATTTGTTTTTTAGTAATGGTATGATGAACAAAAACTGGTTTCTTCGCTGCTTTCCATCCACAAAGACCATTTCTGATGAAGCTTCTTAGGACGATGGAAAGGTCAACTTGGCATCCAGATGAAGCTGCCAGATGCTGAGCATGAGCCCAGATGCTGGGCTTCTTTCAGCAAGTTGTCCCTTTAGCCTTCAGAAGCAGTTTTTAATACTGTGCACACGTTTTCTGTATTTTCTAGTTGTGTACTAGTTGTAGACCAAGAAATAAATATATATATGGTCATAAAAGCACTGTCTGATTATTATCTGTAATCGGTAATATGCACCAAACAATGACTTTTTTTAAATACACATTCGGAATCAGAGTTATGAGTGTTTCCCTCCTTTTCTTCTTGTCACTCACCACTCCATAGGAGAAAGTGTCACAAGTCTCAGACACCGGCAGGCTCTGGATCACCTCTGGAGCCATCCAGGGGAAAGTGCCAACCAAGGACATGTGTGTTGTGTGGGTCAAGAACTTAGATGCCCCAAAATCACAAATCTGCAGAGATGCAAACAGAAACTAAGTTTGCAGCTAAAGAAGAAAATGTTTACTTTGGTCCTCATGTAGCATTTTAAGAGTCTAATTTTGTCATTGGTTATTGATACATCTGTTGTCTCTCTTGGGCTAATGCTGTGAGTGGTTTCATATAAATGTTAAGTTAGTCACTGCCCTCTTGTGTCCATATACTGTAGTTAAATAAAGTAACACACACATCAGTTAATAAATCATCACATGCACCTATTTAATTTAAATAAATGCAGACATAAGATTGCATTTTCACATAACAAGCCAATTTCACTTCATTAGAATTGGCTCACTCTGTAGCCCAGTGTACGACTGGGCTCAGTTATATCGAAACCCACCTTGAGAACTTTGTCTGCAGATAAAACAACTGAAAGGAAAAACAGATTTTGATAAGTCAGTAACAGTGGATATTCATTGCATTTGTGTAAAACATATTAATATATATATATGTTAGACATGGTAAACTTATGCAGGAACTAAAATCTGTTACCATTCCTGGACTTCAGGTCTCTGTGGATCACCTTAACAGGGGCCTCCGAATGTAAGTAGTGCATCCCTGAGGAAGTAAAGGATATTTTACATCACCGGACACTCACACCACACACGTATACATTTCTCTGTCCATTCATCCTTTGAAGTTAACTGGACTTGTCTACAATTCAGGGTTAGCTTCAGGTTATCTTTGTGTAATATTAGTATTTGTTTGATGATCTGAATCTTTTAACTATGACAATTATGCAAAAAAAAAAAAAACAAGGAAAGTAGCAAATGAGACTCCTCATATTTTTCATTAATTTCATGTAAAACCATGTTAGCCTGCGCATGCTAAAGCACACAACACTGGTTTATCAGTATCTGAAACACACGAAGTTGATAGTCAGCAACAAAAAGTCAAACATTCTTTCTTGCCCTATAAAACATTCCCGCTAATGCCGTTTCTCACCAATATTTCTGACTGAAAAATATTTTAGCCTTTGGCACAAAACCACCCCTGCAAAGATGTGACCTGGAATTTTAACAATTATCTCACATTTCAGGTTTAGGTCTACGTTGGTCTACATGAACAAATGAAGCTCAGTCAGGTACTCACTGTCACTGTCATGTGATGTATAAATGTAGACACAGCTTATGTTGTGCTTTAAGACGTTTAAACTCAAAGGTGATTTTTTTTTTATTCTACCAGAAATATTTATTTGAAAAAGCTGATTATTGTCCCAGGCTACACTTCTTCCATGCTCCTCCTACCTTCCAGCTATCCAAAACAACAAGCAATACTAATATAACCAATCGATTTACCTCTAGCAATCTCTGCAGCCCATGTCATGATCTGTCCTATGTCCATCTCCTCACTCTTCTCACTGGACAGGTAGTCATACAACGACCCCCCACTTGCATACTCTGTGGAGAAATGTGACACGTAGAGTTAGTTAGTATTACCTGGAGGGACAGATCAATAATTAAATGAAGACAGTTGAGGAAAAAGGAAATGGAGGAATAAGTTAAATGTGATAATTCGTGATAGTAAAATGTCTTATAAATGTCTTCTCTTAAGGCCTTAGATTAAACATATGAGTGCAGTATGTCAGAGTGTTATGTGAAAACAATACATAGGTGAAATTCTGCGGGACAGCTCCTGACTCACTGACAGTGTGTTGTTTACAGATTATTCCTGTTACTGACCTGTCCCTGTGGAGGAGCTCAATTTGTTGCACTGTACATGAACACTCATCCTGTTGCCTCAGGACTGGATGTTCTGATATTTATATGATGCAAAGGAATCACCTATCTGCTCTTTATAAGACGCACAGGAGGCATGGACTTTAAAATGAAAGATACAGTACACGGAACGAGCAATTCAACATTTTTGCTACCTGCTACCTGTAAGCCATCTTATGAAGTGCTTGAATAAAAACAAACAAGCACTATCTAATACTAACTACAACACTAGGAAGCCTCTGTTTGTACATAATAACCTAATCATGTCCCAATGCATTAATGTAAACATGCACAGGCACCAAGTAGAGACTAATTAACAATGATGAAATACTCCGATTTTTATTCTTATTCTATGTTTTGGCTTTTGTACATGTCTGACAGTAGCTGTGTAAAGTTTGTTTTAAATACAGTGAGATGCAGCTGCAATAACGTTGAGTAACTTTGTACTTTGCACTTTAATATGTCCATTCGCATTCCACAGATAATATGACCTGGCTCTGTTGTAAACTGCACTTTCATTTCAGTCTCATTCACCTCCTCAGAGTCTCATTCACCTCCTCCTGTCACAGAAGGTTTATTACATTAGGTTTATAATGCCTCTGAGTGACAGCAGATATTGAGACAAACAGGTGGTAGATACCGGCTGTTAGAGAGAGAGAACTGACAGGCCCAATACTGTAAGTCAACAGACGGAGGAAATTTATAACAGAGCTGATGAATGTGGATATGGCATGGTCAGGGTGGTCATAAACATTTGTCATGTATCTGGTGTTAATTAGTTTCTGCCCTGATATATAGAGACACCAACCAGCTCCCTGACAACAACACCTTCTCTTTCACAGCTGCAAAATACTACAGCAACAGCTAAGGAGCCATGTGTCACAACAAGTTTCTCTCCACAAGCGAGACACAGTTTGTGTGTCATGCTGAGAAACTGCAAATGCGTTTCAGAACTTCAAATGTTTCACTTAACTGTTAATGATTTCTTTGTTTTAGTGCTCTCTCAACTTTTCACATAGATATTAAAAGGAAAGCGTGGTTTGAACAACACTGACAACCTTGCATTGTTTAACTTCCATTACCATGCTTTTTAGTTAGCATGGTACTTTAAATTAAGGCTACAAATCAAATTTCCATTCATGGTATGATAAAGACTGACTTAGCTTGTATCGGCCTGACACATTTCCTTTATTCGTTTACTGTTATTATTTTAATTTCAGGCTAGAATTTGTGCATTTCCACTAACAAATAAATAAATATCATTCTGAGTTACACCCACATATTAGTTTCAATCAACAACAAATATAGAAAGCTACAATGACACATGCTTTGTACTTATTATTCTTTTTGTGTGTTTCTAGGAGAAAATACACTCTAAATTAATGTATTGATAAAGCAGTGCGGCACAAGGCTTATACACGTTTCTGCAAAAATGTGATATAAATTCAGTTCACTCTATTATCTCTCAGTAAAAATGTTTTCACTAAGATGTTAGATTTTTGATTTCTCTGCTTGTTGCGTTTGAATGCACTCAGTATAAAGTATATCAGACCAAAGCGTCTTTCAAGAATGAAATATAACAGCATCCAAGGTTGTAGCAAAAAAATAAATCACGTCTAACACAATAGATAACACACCATACACACATTTGATTTAGTGAGGCCAGAACACGGGAACAAAGAAAATCTTGTGTGTGTTCCGACTGCGCTGTGGGATGCTGCGTATCGTCCACATGATGAAAGCAGGCGATGCTCCCTGTTCAGGATAAAGGTGGGGGGATGTTATGATTTTCACTCACAGTGTGTTTTGTTGTTTTTCTGGAAGGACAGCGATCTTCGTAGCAATATGGAAAAGACGTGAACTGTGGGCAGTCAATAAGTTTCCCAAACACTGAACTCACTAAAGTCATTGTTTTTATAATAGTAACTGTAACTGTATTCGTTAGTCTACGTCCAAGGCCAAGAAGTTCATCTTTTGATGTAGAGTGACTAAACAAGATAAGTCTATAGCACAGCTTCCCTTCTACGTTTAAGTTTACCTATTTGTGCTAAACCGCTGCTCGAGAGCTCTTCTGTGCTTCAGAGAAAAAAGGACTGGTCCGTCCTCTGTTTGTAAAAAGTTACGATTTCCTGTCCTACATCACAGTAAACTGAATATATTTGGGTATAACACTGTTGGTCAGACTCTCTGGCTCTTATTATTATTATATCATGGAACAGGCCTAAAATTAACTGCATTACAGCAAAAAGTATAACAGCAGTGGAAGAGCAGAGAATAAGAAAATGCTATAAACAAACTTAACTAATTAATTCATTCGTTATTACTATTATTATTTGTTTAGTATTTATTATTATTATTATTATTATTACATTTTCCTAGCAAATGTGAAGATGTCTCTTCACTTTCACATGCTGCTTCTGTAAGTTGATTTTTATATTTGCAAACTAGCTGCGAAGTTACAAAATCATGTTTGCACATTCACATTTTTGTTACAATAAACAAAACACACATTTGAGCAGAGCGGGATTTCAGCTGCTTACTGAAAGTTTGTACGGAGGCACAAACCAGAGCCCCTTGTTTTCTACAGTCCACCATTACATGAGCTTTGGAAGTTGCATTATTCTCGTAGCCACAACTACACAGAAAACACAAGTACAACTAACACAACTAGTCTATCATTGTGTACACTTCCTGAACCTCCTGGCATCCACTAATGCTTCCATAGAAACCTCTGCAGCATTCACTGTTGAGCAAACTCAGCAACTGGTACAAACTGTTCAGCTGCAGCATTTTCTATCATCATAAGTAGCTCTGTTGTACTTTACTGAGACTGACTGTACTGTACACATAGAAGTGTCAGTATTAATGCTTTATGA
Source organism: Helostoma temminkii (assembly GCA_900302695.1). Lineage (NCBI taxonomy): Eukaryota > Metazoa > Chordata > Actinopteri > Anabantiformes > Helostomatidae > Helostoma > Helostoma temminkii. The sequence continues at coordinate 17,393 of OMLM01016167.1, read as the reverse complement.
TTTAAGTAACACTTACCAGTAACAATTCCATAGTTGGGCGCCTCAACAACTGCTCCATAAAACTGAATGATGTTGCGGTGGCTGAGGACACTGAGGATTTCAGCCTGAGCAAAGAACACACAGAGAGAAAACATAACTGGGACTTCTTCATCATGAGGAAGTTTGCTTCACAAATGTCTGCAAATCATCACTTCAGCATCTAAAGAAACAAGACTGAGAGCCCCAAGCCAACAATGCTAATTTGTTAGGAGGCACAGAATAATTATAATAAATAATAACATCACTATCACATTTACTATCTCGAGCTTGTGTTCTGACAACAGTTGCTAGTTACAGAGATACCACTAATTACATTTACTCAAGTACCATACAATGTACACTGAAATATTTCACTGCAGTATTTGCATTTTATGCTAAATGTGCTCTATTACAATTTACAAGGAAATGTTTTACATTTTACTCCAAACATTTTTAACAGCTTTAGTTACTGTTGACTTTTTACAGGTTAAATTCATAAATATTATGACATATCATTGAGATAAAACAGCAGTGAAAACATAAATTAAAATCATCCCCACCTTTACCAGCTGCTGTTTTTGTCCCACACCAAGGTGATATAGTATAGTATAAAACTAATTAATTAACTAATTAATTGCTGTATATATATATATATATATATATAGCAACATTATATATGCCCCTTGAACTACAGCTGAAAGACTTCACTCACATCTTCAGTGTTTGACTTCAATTTGAATGTGTTGGTGCACTCTGGACAAATTGCAAAACGTATCTTCGTTCCATTACTTTCGAACCCGACTGTGTGTGTCACCATTGCTACAATGAACAGAAACCTGACAAAACCAATTCATTTAATTGTAGTCAAACACTATAATTACGGAAACAATTAGTTCAAAGTGAACAATCATCTCTCCAGCACTTGAGTGAAGCTGAATGGATATGTGCAATCTTTTACAGTGTCATGAAAGAAATGATGAATAATTTTCTGAGTATCTTATCACGGTCCAATAAATGTAATACAATCTCCCTGAAAAGATTTCAAAGATAATCCTTTTTTTGTCTTTAGAACAATGAGTGTGAGCTTTCAAATGGATTTTGAAAGCTCACACAATCTGCTGTAATTGGGCCAAATACATTCTTTCATTTGGGAATAATGTTTCTTTCTCAGCACCTTGCTACGAGTGGGGGAGTATAAGAGAATGAGTGATGGGTAAAGAAGTCACCACATCCCACCAAATGGGGTAGCAATTAAAATGATTACTATACTGACAATTAAAAAGTATATGAAAAGCCCAGGCAATTAAGACTCCTACCTCGTTTTCAATCTTAAGCAGTTTTTTCACTGCCACCTCTTTGTCCTTGGAGATCCACCTGGCTCGGTACACACTCCCAAAGCTACCGCCGCCACAGTTCTCATAGAAGAGGATGTCATCAAACTTGATTTGCACGAAGGAGGCACTGGGAGACGACATCTCATAATGACACTAACACAGCTTCTGGTGGGATCACAAGGAGGGAAGAGAGTCTGGTTCACTCAACAAAGTCCTCTATGATCAAAAAATGCGTTCCTCTACTTTGCCTCATACAGAAACACAGCAACAGATTAGATTTTACTCCAACATGACTCAAAAGAGGCCGCTGTGCCACTGGCTGATTCTGCTTGTGTGATATCCCTGATTTTAGCTCGGTGATTTACTGGCCGTCCTCTCCTCATCTCTCTCTCCTGTCTACACACTCATCATCATCCGTACCAGTAAGCTATGATCTCAAGGTCCAGACTCTGCTTGTATAAGGACGAAGGCATGCCTGGTATGCAGTGATCACACAGCCAAAAGTCACTGACTTTTCCAGCATGCTCTACTGTGCTCAGTACAAGTAAGGCCACGAGCAGGGAGAGCAAAGGCCCGTGATGATAAACAGTTTGTGACAAAAACCAGGAGAGCCCCTCATATTCTCTTTATCTTTTAAACTAAAAAATGAGCTCGTGTTGCTCACGTAAAGGCCATACACACAGTATTTGTGTAAGCCAGGGTTAGCAGCAGCACAATGCTTCCAAAGTGGAGTCCACACAGATTGATTATCACATCTTTTTGTTTGTCTGTAACAGCATAAAAGCATCTTGTAAAGAAATAATTCCGTCATTACAGGAAATTGTAGCTCTGTTATTGCTCATAGGTTTCCCATTTACAGCTGAGCAATTACAGCTTTTAAAAGGCTGTTACCTGGGTCTTCATTGGGATTGCTATCAATCTCAGCGGGAAATGCCTCCATTGTCACAGAGGGGAGCCATTGCTTTCTGCTGATTTACTTGTATTCATGCTATACTTAGCCTCACAGCAATTTGCCCAGCGGTCCAGCCTCCCAGTATTGTCAGTCTACTCAAGAAGGCAGGGTTACTGGGACATGGTAGCTCTCCTGCATTCGGTCCTGCCAGTTTCTCACTTAACAGCAGCCACTGCTTTAAGCACGGCAACAATAGCAAGCTGATAGCCATATGCCAAACTGCAGGTTGTTACTGTAATCAAATCTAAATGAAAAGCAGCTCTCACAAAGCTAGCAGATAGAAGGGTGACCTGTGAGCTTCTATTTCACATCCTAACAGCGTGCGACATGGTGGCTCAGGTCTTGGCAGATACAGATCATGCCTCTGCGTGTGTCTCAGATCACTGTTTGCATGACTGCATGGCTGCATGACAGTGTGAAGTCATGACGTCCTGCAGAAATATAATTAAACCTGAAAACAGGACAATAATCAACATTACTATGCCTAAAGACATTGTTATGACTATAATTACTTAATATATATATGGCTTGATTACACAACAGGATGTGCTCTACATTATTCACATTATACAACAAGCGCTTTACAAAGTGACACCAACTATGCGGTAGTATTGATACTAACATGCCCGCCTGTCAGCTGGAACATACACTATCTAACTTTTTACACTTAGTCTCTAACAGTGTGATCGTACATACCGGCATGAAAGCGTGAAGGGCAGCTCGACGTCGGTGCAGTGTGCACTGAGCAGAGAAACTTCAGGTTTCCGGGAAATCTCATGTGACGTTTGTTTATTTCTCCATTGACTCCGCGGTGGTTTCAACTGTTTCACAACTTCAGTCCGACTGGACTGGAGCTCTTACTCACCATACTGAGGAAAACAGTTCCCTCCGCCGGTCCAAAGAGGAACAACATCCACGGTCCTCTAACGTTTGTCTAAACGTCCTGGGACGGTGGTGTTCAACGCGTGGTCGGCGGACCAGTCGAGGTCGAAACGTCATCTCGTTTTTAGAGCCAATTCCACTTTGTATGATGATGATGATGATGATGATGATGATGACGACTATTATTAAATTATTACATTAGTTGCAATATTTTGTCTATTTTTTAATTACTACTATAAATTATAGTTTAGAAGTAATTATAACGCTTTTTACTCAGCTACATTTAATTGTAGTTACAGGTTACAATACAGATTTTAATTAAGATTTTTAAGCCTATGCATATTAGAAGATGAGCTTGTAATAATTGAAAAACGTATCACTTTACATAAAACTACCTACAACATTAAAATGGCTTCTAACTGTACATTCATCTGTCTGATAATACCTAGTTCATTCATATTTATTAATTAATATGAGACTAGTTGTTTTTTTAGCCACTAGTTTGTAGATTAGTAAAAAAAGTATTAAAAATATGAATGCTGTTTCCAGAGAAGTCAACAAAAGAAATCATCCCATGTGTGTCTGAAACTGTATCATAACATAAAACATAACAGGAGTGTTTGATTTCAATAATATTTCAATAATGTTTCAATAATATTTGAACAGATATTATTGAAATTTCCATAATCCAAGATCACAAGTCATAGCTGATCAGATGGTTTTCTCTGCCGTTGCTTCAAATATTAACATCAGAGCGTTCATATGAAATTCAAATTAAGTTATTAATGAGCTGGCAGACCAAAGGAAGCAAATAAACTATACCACACAAATACATCTAAAATATTTAATATTTGCCTCACAAACGGTTTTCAGACATTTACTGTATCTCAGGCTTTGAAAGAGAAATGTGCTCACATGGATAAAAAGTCAAGCAATCCTAATCAATTGCATGCTGATGTCAAAATACATATTTGTACTCAATTTACAACACATAATAATCTCACAAACTTAAATACGTATAAATATTGATTCATACAAAAGTTACAAAACAACTGAATATCAGGAATATCAATATTTTCTATAGCATAAGCACACAGCACACAGTGTTTACATCTGAAATGTTACACAATAATCTGATGAATATGTCTCTGATGTCTCTCTTGTTTGAGTCTGAGATGATGTTCCTAATCTGCAGCACAGTGATATGAGAGGTGCTTCACCCACCATCAATTACTGTGCTGTTGTTAAAATATCACAAATTACTGTAATAAAAGGCTTAATAAGTCAGGCAATGGCATCTGAAACAATATCTCATAATGTGATACAGAGTGAGATGCAGCATCAGAGTGTAACATTAATGCCCCTGAGTGGTTTCAAGATCTGCGAGGCTCAAGTTCATGAGAGAGCTGAGTTAGCGTCCTTTGGTTGTCAATCACGTTTAGCTGACGTACATACATCTGGACTTCTGGGTGGTTCTTGTTGGTCATAGGTGAATCTGGACCTGATTTAGTTGAAAATATGAGCAAAGTTGGAGAAAAACAACACAAATTATGAGAAAAATGCTACAGTTTTACCCCTAAAATCAACAGAAAGTTGAAGAGAAAGTGTGTATAAATGGGATTGCTTCTTGTCAAACATTTCTAATGTCTGATATATCATGCCTATTCCCAGGATCAGATGATCATTTGGGACTTACCAAATGGCTGACTCCTACAGTACCTCACTATCTTCACTGTGTTAGCTATCATCCGCTGAAAGACGAAACGCTACAATCAACTCCAGATATCAGCCATTTGCTGAATGGATAAAAAAAGGATTTACACCACTGTTAGATAATAATCTCCACCTTTATAGCCTCACCATTTTCTCAAAATTGACCAAATTGTCTATAAATGTCTTGTTGCCCTCATGAGTGAATGTCATGTCTGGAAAAAAAAAAAAAGAAACACAGTGAGTTATTGGGAGAAGTTAAAGCAACGGGGAAATTGGTTGTTTAGATGTTCAAAGGTGTTGAAGAAGCAATTCAACAACAAAACCATTGTGTCATATTGGTTAAAATGATGTTAGTTTAAAAATAATCAAATAAACAGCTCTGACCTTTCATGAGCAGTGGCATGAAGGGAATGATGGGAGGCTCCAGTTTGGCAAATGTCAGTCGGTATGCTCGGTGGTTCCTGGACGGGTCCTGTGGAAACAGTCACACTGGTCTGAGATCTACTGTAGCTGTGCTAAATGGATCCATCACAGTCCTGGCTAAGAGCGATGTTGCTAAACCCATACCGAACTCTAGTGACCAGCTGACGGTCACTCTTAAGACACTTTGAAGTGAAAAGACATGACTGAGTGAACAAAATGTTTCCACTTACCATCAGGTTTTCAAATTCACTGTAAAACTTCTTAAATTTGCTGGGAAGTTTCTGTAAAACCCAAATGATAGGGCAGGTGTTAACTTGCAGTGAAGATCATTTTGAACAGACACTCACTCCATAGCAATACTCACCTCCCAGGTCTGACTCAGCCTGCTTACTGCTGGGTTACTCAGTCCCATAATGATAGCAAAGAAGGTGTTCAGATTCCTGTACTCCTTACAGCTTTGGCAGAAAACACGAAAAGACAAGATAGAGCAGTAAGCTAAACTACAATACTGACAACAGAAATGAAGTGAGCCGAGATTCACTCACTGTGCAGCTATCTTGATGAACTTCTTGAGAAGCTGCACTCTCTTGTTGAGGTGGGAACACAGACACATCTCTGTGACCACCCAAAGCTGAATCTCATTAAACCTCCTCAAAAACAGGTCCAGGTTCACTGTGGTTTTCTTGACGTTTTGCTTTCCAAATGTGTGGTAGATGAGTTCAAGCTTTGGGACAACACAGAAAAACACAACAGACATCTTGTGAATACAAAAGTGGACTATATGAAGTCAAATATTTTTTTATATGTGCCATAGTCAGTTTCTCAAAAGTCAATTGCCAACTTTACAGGAGATAACACACAGATCGTTTCAGCTAATTATACCTGATCTCATACCTCATGTACACAGTGGAAAAGATCCCAGTCATAGGAAGTCATGTGATAAGCCACATCCTTAGAGCTCATCACTTCAAAACTGGCCAGTGATCCTGCAGAGGGACCCTCCTGCTCTGGTAAAGGAGTCTAGAAAACAGAAAATGACAAGACCAATGGCAAAATTACTACCTCTACCTCAACTCCCTCATTCAGATCTACATCCCTGCCCGCCCACTGCGCTCTGCCAACGAACGGCGTCTGGTGGTTCCGTCACAGAACAAAAAATCCACTGCAAAGCTCTTCAGCTCTGTGGTCCCACAATGGTGGAATGAACTGTCCAACTTTACACGATCAGCAGCTTCACTCCCAATATTCAAAAAACTGCTGAAGACAGAACTTTTCCGCAACTTTCTTTGCACTTAAAATGCACTTTCATATAAAAAAAAAAATCATTAAATGAACACACTTCTCCTGCTAGTACTTTGCTTTGCTTTAGTTTTTCTCCCTGATTTAGAGTCTTGCTTGTTTTGTAAGTCTCTTTGGATAAAAGCGTCTGCCAAATGACTAAATGTAAATGTAAATGTATAAATATGTTCACTGTCCAAAATACAGAAAATCATAACAGTGTGAACAAAAAGGCGCTTATGTGTAGAAGCATCATAGATTAACTTCACAAAAAGTGAAAACAGTTTTATGGCTTTAATAATTTATGCACATTCACTATGAGGCTTAAAATGAACAGATTGCTAAAGTGATTAACGACTTCACAGATAATCTTTAAAAAATGTTACAGTAGCTAGAGATTTCCCTGAGTCATACCTAAGTATGGGGATTCTGTAAATCCATTGTCAAATGTTTTGTGTGTTTTATGAGAGACATGACTTATGAGAGACGAACCAAAGAATCCAGCTGGTCCCTACAGCAGACAAACAACCGTCCATTTATGCTGAGAGTTGAGAACACTGAAACATCGTTGGGCTTGAAGACCACTTTCTCTGTGGAAGAAAAACATAACACACTAGGTTTGAAAAAAAAAAAGATTTGCAAAACTGTAACTGTAATTTTATTAAAAATGTCACAAACACGAAACGCATTTGCAGTCTTTTACGTTGCAAAGCTTAAGTTCATTTCTGCCTATGAAAAAGAGGTATATTCAAGTATAGGGTTAGGTTAAGTATATTATTAGTATACTTCTTTTAAACTAAAAATGAGCAAGTATACTTTCAGTATACTGTTTATGTACTTATCAGAGGTAAACTGAAAAGTGGGCCAATTTAGTCCTAAGAAGTATCAAAATAGTATACTAGCAAGTATACTAGAAGTACGTAGAAGTATACTTAATAAAATAAACTTAAAGTATACTACTTTTTTGTAAGGTTGTATGTTTACTAAAGATGTAAAAAAACTGTAAACAAGTAAGAGTTTTTATTGTTGTAGCTGTTCACAAGCAACAAACTCATCACTAATTTCAGTTTTATGGAAATGCATTATTGTGATACCCTGCTTGGCCTCTTTTGTGCTGCCTGGTTAACGTGTAACTGCTGCCCTCACCTCCTGCTGAACTGAGGTTGACCAGGATCAGGTCCTCTGCTGACCCCAGCTTGTCGGCCACAGCACAAATGACCTCCCTGACTGAGGCAGCGACAGGGACCCGGATTGTGGTGTAGGTGTGGTCACAGCAGTAGACTTTGAACAGAACTGGAGGCGTAAGTCAGAGCAAATATGGGATTGTCATCAAGGAGGAGGAGTAAAGGAGTAACTTGTATTAATGGATGTACAGTATTAACCTCTAGTTGGCAACTTAAAATAATTCTGAGGGGTGTGATTTTTCTCTAGTTTCTGCTTTGTATGTGAAATCCTTTTAACAGTTTTACCTAAATAAAACAACAGTTTGTTTATTTCAAAGGAACAGAAATACAGTATATATATACATTAGGATGACTGTGGAGACAAAAGAGGTAAAGATACACTAATACCTTATCAGCCAGTGTTAACAAAGAAAATCTAACAAAATCAAACAAAACTTTTATTGCAACCTGTTTCTCTTTTATACTTTAATCAGTACATTGCACAACACAGTGACTTTTGGTTTTAAATGTATCGCGGGAAAAATAAAATTATTCACCTACTACAAAAACTTACAAAACACCACCCACATCATCCAGTGAAGACAGTGTATTGAAAACAATACACTGTCTACGACAAACCTTGTGACACACTGAGCCACACTGAGACACGTCTTTCACTCACGTTCATCTTTACTCTTAATCGGCTGACGTTTCTTAAGCTTCTCGTCTCCCATGCTGAACTGCCGCAACAGGACCTTCTGCTGTGACACAATTTAAAAGTTTCAGTCATTACAACAATGTTGCAAAATACAGCAAAATTTCCACATGAATCTTAATTTGAAAGAAAAATATTAGAACAGTCTACCTTTTTCTGTGAGATTCTGGCATCTTCAGTGCTAAAAAAAAGTCACAATACATCAGCTTAATGTTCTGTATGTTCGTCTACCAATACAAGCTGACAAGAAGTCATCAGTGGACAAGCTTCTTTATTATGAACGCATACAGGAGGATCACGACTACTACTACCACCTACTGTACAAAACATAGAATACAGGTTTTCAGATTTAGGTTCTTTGTATCATCTCAACATACTTGCACTTTACAAGTCTCTCCAGCTCTGTTAGTTGGTCCCTGAGGGCTTGAATCACTTTGGCATCATTAGATACTGCCATTAGAAACTTCTGCAAAACAATAAAAGCAATAGGAAAAATCTGTTTAATATGTGTATTTTGTTATCTGAGAATTCTTGACACGTGTGAATTTATTTCTAGTAACTGACTATAGTAGTAAAAAACAAGAGAGAGGATTAACTAAAGAGCTTGAGCTATATTTATGTAGCTAAGGATAGGTGGTTCTAGGTGAAGCTTTGCTTCCATCTAAAATGTAATTGTATTGTTTATTAGTGTCATAGTTGTCATGTGTCTGTGGTCATTTGGATGCAAAACACAAAAAAATTCCAATAGAAACAATGATTTAGTTGCATTTCTGATTTTGCTATAGTATACTGTTGTTATATTAACACTCCTATCTATAGCCTGACCTCTAGAAAGGCTATTGAGACGTCCTCCTCCTGCAGGAGATCTCCATGTACTGCAGCCCACTGCATCACCAGGCGGATCACTCTGCGTTTGTTGTTAAGTGTGTAGTCTAGTTTCTCCTGTTCAGAGCCCTGCAGGGCCTGGGCATGGTAGGTGCACAGCAGTTAAAGATCAAAACAATTAGTTTAACAGCCTGAAAAAAGAACATTAGGTAACACAGCGATGAAAGGATATTGGGCCATCAATGCTGGACATAGTTGACTGTTCGGCATGAAGACACAGTGCATGAGCAGAAAGTTGTCTAAGGCTGGGTCTGTGAGCAAAGAAATAGAGAAGCTCTGTGATCAAAAGTGTCCAGAGCCATCAGATGTCGATCCACATGACCCTGCAGCTGTATATCCACACAAGCAAGAGTAATTAGATCAGCTCTGTGATGTGTGGCTAAATATTAAAGGAAACATGTCAGAGCAGATCAGCAGGCAGAGAGTAGAGGAGAGAATAAAATATACTGCATGAAAGAAAACCCTTGACAGCAAATGATCATCATATTGATAGTATGTGTCAGATGGTACTAATCTGACGTACTGAATGTTTTACACTGAGCAGTACCTGACTCTGTGAATTGAGAATCCAATCGCATCATTTCAAGGAGGTGCTCCAAAATCTTCTCCGGCGTCCCTGACATTACCTTGTATCTGGAGCAACACAGAATAAAACACACCCTTCACTAATCAAAATACACTGGCTCTCAATGCTTAATAACATGGCTCTGGCTCTTGACTGATTTGTGTAACTTGAACGTGTGTCTCTGATTGCTTCATTTGATAACAATCCTATTTACAATCACAGAGTTCTAGGGCGGATGAAGATTAAGGGGAATCTGGGCTAAGTGCTGCCAGAGAAGCCGAAAAAAAGTGTAGGGGCATCTTCTCTCTGAATGAGAATCAACACAATCCAGGCTTGGTTGATAGCAACATCACAAGAGGGAGCTACACAGGCTGTGCTGTGTCTTAACCACTCATAGGGGGAACACAGTTTTAAAACTCTCATGTGTGAGGGGCACAGTTGATTAAAGGGTGACCCTCAACCAAGGAACATTACCAGGCCTTCTTTCCCCCTGACAGCTAAGTCATCATTATCATTAATATGTCCTTCTATATTACAGTGACAGATGTCTCCATTAAGATAACACCCACTGGCTGCTGTGCAGCATCTGCTGGCCATACTGACTAATAAAGTCCAGTATTTACCAGGAACTTTCGATGTTTTTAAGGACAAGGCTGTCGATATTCTGTGTTTGTCCACAATGACAAGACAAAACCACCAGTGAGTTTATCCCAAGTATCGTCTGTTTATCCAAAGCCCAAAGCCAGAACTTTATTCTTCTGCTTACACAAAATGTACATAAACCAAAAGCATTGTAGTTTCAATGTCATGTCACATTGTAAAATGCTTAATATTTTGTCAAGTGTGTATTAATCCACATATGAAATCAGTGAAGTACCCAACTGTTTTAGTAAATTACTCTGTCACTCTAAAATGAAACTATTTGTGTCCAGTTTTAAATCTTCATTAGGAACTAATGCTTAGAGCTAAGGCAGGGTAGTGAAAAAGTATTGAAAAGCAAACTTTGCAAACAAGGTAAGAGATGCTTAAGTCCTGCTTTTCAGTCACCTGTACTTTATTATACCTTGTTTTCTGATGTAGAAAAGTTATTATCTGTTGATCAGATAATAACACCTGGCGATTAGAAATTAGCATTTTTTATTTAAAGAACATACCCACCTTTACTTTACCTTTACTATCTACAAATGAAATAGTGTGTTAGGTGGATGATGAGCACATTTACTTGTAATGGGAGGAGGAGGCTCCATGCTTGGAGGTTCGACTGCTGCTGAGACTCTTCTCTAACACCAGAACATCTTGACCATGCTCTTTCAGACGCACCGTGTTGGCCTCCACATCCTTCATACATACACAACATTGAAAACATAAAAATGATGCATTCTAATATAAGTTCTAGTAGAGATTCAATCATTTTCAAGGTTAACAAATATGTCAGGCTACATTTTGGTGACAGTGCAGCCATAAAGTTGAATATTTTCCTGGATATAAACCACAATTTTAAGTTAGGAAGATTTGGTTTGTTCAACATGAATAAAACAACAGATATGTGCAGGTATATAAGAACATTTCTTAACTGTTTTTGACATTATCAGGTTGTTGGGTTATCAGCATTTTACTTTCTTTGTGATCTATGGAGACTAGCATCATAAAGAGCCCTCTCCCTTTCACTATGTAATAAATCTAAGAAATGCTGTTTCCATCTCAAACTGGAAATTTGTCCTGCCGTCAGAGCTCAGAGATTGAGATTTTCCATAAAACACGTCTGCCAATTAACCCCTAATCTGCCCTTTATTTTTCTATCTTAAAAAAAAGTCATTATTGTTATATTTCATATTTTGTGGAATGGCTAGGCAAATGGGCGCAGAAGACAGATGTCCAATCCCAAAGGCTACATAAACTTTTTGCCTGCACTGCTGAGCTTTTACCACCAGAGGGCAATAGTGTCTTTTTTTTTTTTTACTGAAAACGCATTAATAGAAACTCACCCTTAAAATCCTGTTGAAGTCCTCCTTGTCTACTCTGAGGAAGTGACAGTTGTCCTCTCGCAGGACAATGGAGGCAGCTCGGGGAGCGTCATTGACAAGAGCCAGTTTCCCAAAGTCGTCTCCTTCATGAAGTGTGCAAACAACACCCTGAGGAGCACAGCGACTGGTCAGTTACTGACCACAGAGCTACATATTCATCTTGATGCTTTCATATTTTGTATGAAATACAAACTTTTCCATAGATGACGACGTTGACTGAGCCCTTTAAAATAATATACCATGATGTGCCCTCCTCCCCTTGACTGAACACTGAGCCAGAAAAGAAACACAGAAAAGCTTTAGTAGTCAGATACAAGCCAATGTGGGATTTGCTGCATTAAAACTGTTTCTATTTTGCGTCATAAATTCTGTTATTTAGCATCAGTTTCGTTAGAGTTTTGTGAAGGTGCTCGCACAAACCAAAATAACCAAAATACTTACACACTCTTCCTGCCTTTGCATGAGATTCAAAGATCAGAACTCCTGCCAGTTCTCTCTTTACCTATGCAAGCAAGGGAAGAAAATCAATATTAACACAAATTCTTTTTGCTTACTGATACAATGGGGAACAAACAAAAAGAGTACAACCATACAGCATATAATGAGTATGTTCAAGTTTTATCTTTCTGCTAGGCATCACTCTGCTTGTGGAAAATAGATTTTCCTAAAACACTGTGAAAATGTATTCGCCACCTTCCTGATTTTTTGTTGTTTGCATATTTGTCGCACTTAAATGATTCAGATCATCAAATTAATTTTAGTATTACACAAAGATAACCATCAGTGTTAAACAGGCCGTTCATGTTCGAAAAAACCCTCCAATGTCGCTGAATTAAAACAATTCTGCAAAAAAAATTTGCAGTTTCCAGCAGTTCTGGCTGGTTTGATGAGCACATAGGTTTTTTTTTTACTTGCCAAAGATTTGTTATATATTCCCATCAGAACTTTTCCTTCACGTCACCACACTATTCTTAAATATGACAATAGTTTGGCAAGCTGAGCATTGTTTTTACTGCCACAGTGAAAGGTCAAACAGGATTTATAGACTCAAGTCACTGTACTCACAGTGGTTGACAGATGAGATAAGGCCTTTATATGGAGAAGCTCTTCATAAATAATCTCCAAATCATCAGCTGTTCTGTCAGACGGACTGGAAAACAGAATATAAGAATTGAGATACATCACACTGACTTACTTTACGTAGTATTTCTTTAGGGATTACTGCTTTAGAGACGTACTGTTTCCTGAGAATCATCCTCATGTGGGCGTCAGGACCAATCTGTGAGAGTAAAAGCAGAGTGTCCTGCAGCTCCTCTTCACTCTCCCTCCTCTCCTCCTCACTGGGGAAAGGGGCATCTTCCTGTTCATCGTCCAGGAAGCGGTAGAAGAGGTACTTGTCCTGGAAACTCAGCTCCTGGTCCACTGCATCACAGCGGCACGACACAGAACACAAGGTTTAAATTTAAAGTCTCTCCCTTACAGGTGCATGTGTGCAGACACAGACATCACACCGAATCTCACCATGGTTGAGAACACCTTCCTCCAACAGCACCTGCCACATGCCCACAGCCTGAATACGAGAGTGGACACAAGAGCTGTGCTGCATTTGCCAGTCAACCAACTCAGTCCCCACGCAACACTGTCTAGGAAAGACAAATTTCAAAACAGGATTTAATACGAGGCTGGGCAGTTATGTAATATACTCTGTCTGATTTTTTTTCTGTTGTTCAACTAAACAGTTAGCAGGGTGTTACCATGAACAGTTTTTCAGCCTTTAAGTTGTTTAATTCATTGATATTTAAAAGAATCTCATCTAACTACAGCACATACAGTGATGCATTTTAATCCATAAGCCAAAAGACTTTAAAATTAAAAAAAATTATTGTGTTTGTCCGACAGTTTATTTTTATGTGTTTATGATGAACGATTTGTGTGTTTTGTGTCACTTGCTCCTTAAGAGAAAACTAGTTTAAATTAAACTGAATAAGTTTAATGCAGCTGAGTAATGCAGCCTTCCACAATTACCAGAGGGTTAACGTGTTCCAATTTACCTGTACATCTTCAGATGGTACTTCCTGTCTCTGATCATGTGAGGTGTGCTGGAGAGGATGGCATTACGGAGAATCTTTCCTGCCCTCAGGATCTTTTCAGAGGGAACCTGCACAGTTGAATTCAAAGTAAATTTCAACCACACAGTTGTGTCCTATAGGTTCGTACCTGCCACATACAGGCAATTACTGACCCTTACATACAAAAACTGATTGTGATTACTACCTGAGAAATGCATTTGGGATGGAGTTTGGCTCCGCTTTCAATGAATGACTTCTGCAAAATAAAATAAAACAAATAAATGGAAGAAAAATATAAGACACCGTAGATGAAATAAAACTGAGGCTCTTCTGAGGGTAGAGGGTGAGATTAAATATTGGATGTTATAGAACAAAAGAGCCCAGTAACTGGAAATACAAAGAGACATCAGGGAAACAACAATATGTCAGACAACTGAAGTTAAATAATCAGTCTTTTGCTTTTCACTGTGTGTTGCAGGATGTCTTCTTCACTGCTTCTGCAGTCTCACAGTTGACAAAATGTGTTTATTAGCCAATTGAACTAATGGCTTTCAATATTTCATATTAGTTAAAATCATAGTCTGTTACAACGGCCTTAACTGATGCATTCAGTGGATTAAATGAGACACAGATATTGTGCATCACTGTATGTGTTGTGTTTATTTCTGCTGGGGCCACGGGATGGGCTGCAGGGCAGTGACATTTAAAATGCATTCTCCAAGCTTCAGAGAGCAGCGTTAACTCATGCGTTTATGTGAAGGCTTTAAAGCCTCATCATTTATTTACTAGAAAATTAGTCTATTCTGTAGCCAAAGAAGCCGGGCTTTCACTGTTATTATTTATATATGTTAAAGTACATTAAATATGCGTTTGTTACATAAAAGGACAGCAGGATATGAATTTATTTTTTTTTACATAACAGAATACTTGTGTTGTGACCAAACCCTATGTAGAAACAAAGCACAAGGCACCATAAATCTGCTGTAGTGCCACATTATTAATCAAGTGGTCAGGAAATGACAACAGGAGAAAGGTGGGACAGGAAAGTTCTGGATGGACACAAGGACTCCAGTCAACTTGTTTATATTTAGACTAACTTTAAACAAACTTCACATTGAGCACTTATTTTCATCCTAAGCTAGAGAGGTGGGAAACAGTAAAGGAAGCTGTTACATAAGCCAAAATGGACAGAATGACAATAGGAGTTATGGCTGAGGTTACGAGTAGTGTAGCTGTTGTGTAGTGTAGCTTTCCAACTGGAAACTAAAGCATTTTCTCCATCTTTCATAATATGTGGTAGCATCATGTAATGTAAAGTTTGTCTTGTACAAATACAGAATGGCTGTCCAGTGTAGGAGAAAATACCTTATCCTGATGCTTGGAGACTGAAACTAAGGAATTGTTGCTTATATTCTCTTTATCCGGCATTCCTGTGTGGGAAAAACAGAAACCAAAAATTTAGAAACTTAGACACAAGTATATATAAAGCACAGCAGAAACATAATAAGTGAAACAGATGCAAAATACAAGAAATATACTAAATTAACTAGCTACTTGTTGTCTTATCCAAGTGTTAATTATGAAAAATGTCTTCTACTACTCTACATGTGTGTATTTTGCATATTTAAAAAATTATAGTCGTTAAGGTTAGGGTTAGGTTAATTATGATTGTGCCCAATGTTTCATTCTCCCCTAACATGTTATGCAAAACTGTATATCCACTGTTTGAATCTTTACAGTACATTTCACAATATTCTCTGGTGTGAACGTCATCATATGAGCTTCCACTTATACAATAGTGTACAATATACCATATAAATACTTTTTGTATTAGAACGTGTCCTCACATTGTATTGCAAATACATGTTTTGTTGGCTTTCAGATTTTGTGATGTACAACTTTAAACTGAATATCTATTTATATGCTGTGCATCTGTATACAATTTGTTTTAACACCAATTTTATTTGTGAAGCTGTCATGATTATGTGTAAATCATGCCACTCATTCAGATGTCACAGTTCAATCACGTCAGTAGAAATGTAACAAATACATATGTAGTATGTTTGTATGTAGTATGCATGAGATGAATAGGAGATTTACAAAAATTTTGTTCAACTTTTTGGGAAGGAAAAAATTATGCTTTAAAGTTGACAGGTAAGTATTTTAGTGCAGCTGATAACTTGCTAATGTTTCGTGATATGGACAAGTGACGTGTACTGCAGTGAACAAAACTAAATTGGCTTTAAAAGCCTTCTCCAAATACACTTTTGTGCCGTGTTGTTGTCACCAAGAAAACTACTGAAAACATGTTTAATTAATTTGACTCATTTGATACAATTACAAGCTACTGTGCATACTGTAAATCCCCTGGGTACTGTCCTGTATGTTGCAGACATTTTAAGAGCACTGCTGTTACAGTCCTGCTCCAACACATGTAACAGCGATGAATAATACAGCAGACAACTTCTGTTAAAAGCTGCCAGAAGGCCACGGTACTTAATCAAATCCTAATTTTGTGACAGGTTTCAGGTTGTGAGATCTTTTGACCTACTGCCAGTAAGCTAACACACTCTGGATTTTCTCACTGCACACTGCTTTTCATCATTTTTATTGCATATGACAATGAAGCAAGTTAAGTGCTCTGTTTGAACAGTGCTGCAGTAAGTCAGTATTGAGTTAATTTGCAACAGAAATGCATAAATCAAAGTATCAGCCTTTATCCCTGTGCAAGAAGATATAGGAGGTCTGGACAGTAACTTAGTTAGGCACAGAAAAATATTACTTCATGTTGTACAAAGTAAGGACTTGATGTTATATTACACTTCTTAATAAATGTGAAATCTCATTGAGTGCATAGGTGGAAAACTTCATGCTTATGAAAATATAAACAGTGTTAGGAGTAATTCATCCTGGTAAAGGTAAGACCTTAAAATAAGTTTCTAATTATAGTGACTTACTAGTTTCATTATTTCAGTTTGTATCTTTTTCTTATCAGAGTCTGTGGTTTTTCATTTTTTATCCCACATTTTTCAAATTTAACTCAAAATTTAAAATTTTAGTTTAAACCATAACCTCTCCGATTAATCTAACAACACAGACAGTAATAAAAAGTGTGATATTTAACAATTATTCATAAATGTAAAGAGATGCAAAGTCACTTACTGTCAGCACTACAACCACTTTCCATCACACCATATGGTGGGGCGAGCAGTTCAGCCATGCACTGATGATATTTCTACAGACATAAAGAAAATACAAAAACAAATCAGGAATGAAAATGAAATAATGATGATACTTTCAGGGGCTGTTGAGATATTTCAGTGAAATACTCAAATGTCAGCTTTATCATAGTGCCAGAGGAAAGGTCAGATA
>OMLM01016163.1:0-10994 GCA_900302695.1 Helostoma temminkii | reverse complement strand
ACACACTTCCTGTTAGTTTCCCTTTGCAGTAGCTGATGTCATCACTTCAGAGAGCAGCAGAGCACGAGAGCTGTTTTGAGTGTCTTGAGTGACAGATGTGGTGTGTGTGTGTGTGTGTGTGTGTGTGTGTGTGTGTGTGTGTGTGTGAAGAGTTCATTACTGCGAGTGCTTGGGCCGCGGCCATGAGAATCTCCCGAAACTGTAAAAGTGAAGAGCGATTCCCTCCACTTCAGTCCACTTCAGCATGAGGCTCCCTCCCACATTCCCTTCGCGCGCGACACCGCGGAGGTCCCCGTTGCCATGGTGATCCCATCGCCCAATTCATCCCTCTCCACTCGACCCCTTTTGATGAAGCCCATTCTCGCCTGCTTGTATGCACAACTGTAGGTTGTACTGTAGGGGTGTGTTTTTGGAGTTCGGGCTGCTCGTAGCTGTAGAAACAGTAGATTTGATGGACACATTTTTAAATTTCCTGAAGTATTTTCATTTTTAATCAACTTTTTAAACAACATTTTTACCAAATCCCTCATTTAAAGTTTGCCTAATTAGTTCTGCTGGGGTTTGGAGCTCTTAAAGGCACAGTGACCTTTCCAGCAGCAGAGAAGCAGAGAAAATAGCTGCTTTCATTTACCACATAACAGAGCAATGGAAAATTACATTTAACAAAAGAGTTATCTTAGAAACCCCTGTTGTTTCAGAGGTGGATCCCTCTCACCTGTTGAATATTTGAATAGAAGACCAGCAATGTCCCAGTAGATCAGACTGTTTGTTGTGTTTATGGTTTTAATATTAGTAGTTGCTCTTCAAAAACAGAGCTGTGTATTGGCCAGAATCTGGAGATATGATATGTATCACAGTACACGGGCTGCAGTTCTACATGTTGAATTTTTTTTAAATCTAATTTTAGGAAAACTGTCATAGTGTAAGGAAAACACTACTATATGCAGTGGGAGATGTAAAAAGTAGTGCAAGCAGAACATCAGTGCAAACTGATCCACTGTCGGCCACAAACCTTTACATGTAAAAATCAATATAGTATATTTGAGAATTGATACATTATCAGTACATACAATTATTGTATTAAACCTCTATTCAAAAACACTGTCTGTTTGCAGTAAGAACTGCATATTACACAGTAGAGTGTAGAGGGTACTGTGTTCATCTATCTGTGTGTTTACATCACTACCAACTGGCTCCAGAGGTGAAGTTCTGTCCACTGCTCTGTCAGTGCAGTATATCCAGCTTTTCTGTACATGATTGGCTCAGCAGTGAGGTTGCAGGTGGGTCAGTTCAGCCGCTGAACAATAACATGGTTTTGTCCTTCGTGTCAGTCTGAATGTACAGTTAGCTGATAACGGGGTCTCGTATGAAATGTTTGCCAAACTCTTTCTTGGGTCTTTCTCGGGTACATCTGCACTTCCCCTCATCCGTTGGTCAACAAACTAGCATAATTTTTCCACATTTTTTTTATGTTGCCTTGAAAAAAGATGCTGGTGTGACACGCCAGCCTCCTTATGCTTTAAAAGTCTGAGCTGCCAGCCACCACCACAGCTACACTTCCCTCCTCCACTTTCCTGAAAACCCTTTTCTTCTTCCCTCCCTGTCCTTCTCTCTAAAACCACTTTGCTTCAGCCAAAAAGAATCAAAATCAATATACAGCTACTTTTTAGAAAGACCAAATTGCGTTGTAACTTTTCCTCCAGCCCTCTTCGGTAGCTGTGTTGGTGGTATGCCTCTCGATGTGGATACAAGGGATACAACCATGTACTGTACAGTCTGTTATATAACTGGGACCCACATCCGATCACGTTAACAAAATAGCCTTTCCTTGCCAGGAAAGCTGACTTTGGGCTTTGTTGCATGCTGGTATTTCATTTCTCTTCGTCCAGTTGGAATTAAAGCCCGACTTGTAAACAAAGTCACGTGGACTCACATGGAGTTTTGGTAGAGTTTTATCAGCCTGCCAGATTAGATATGTTGGTGTTGGTAGAGATGCAGAACACATCTGAAATCTTGTATGTTTAGCTCAGTGTTGTCTTTAGGTCTCTAGTGTGGAAGGAAAAAACTAAGCATCAGTCCAGATTGTGGTTCGCTCTCACTTCATTTTGTTCTGTCAGGCTTTCCAACCATTAACCACTGGCTATTAGGTGTACCCACAGACCCTTGGGTATTGGGTTTGTTTCCTGTAGTTGGTTTGGGTTACATACCCAATCCAACTCATAATAAAAGATGCTACCGAGCACACAGTGAATCACTGGACAGCAAATGGCATTATTCTCACAAACAAACTGAACTGAGGCAGTGAACACTCCAGACTTTACAGAAACTCATCCAATCATGCTGAGTGTGAACGCGTCCCAGAACATGTCAAATTGTCGGTTGTCTCTCTCTCTTCTGGTGAATCTGTTCAGTTCTCATAACTGGCTGCTGATGATCTGTTAAATATTGCGGGTTAAGACTGATGAAGATGGAGATAGATTCACCATGGTAACAAAAATCTACTAAGTTACAAATATAATTGTTGGGGGAGATGAGATCCCACATGTGAGCTTGTTTTAGTGTAAAGTAAATGTGAGTGGTGTTGTGTGTGAAACAACCAATAAAACATATACATGTACTTCCTGGTGCTGTGGCATTATTGATGTTCTGTACACAAAGATACTCATCTAATCATGGATCTACACACTCCTGCTTCAGTGGAAACAATACGAACACCAACACATTTGACCTGAGGACCCAGAGTCATTGCATGAGGGTGCAATAAGAAGTACACATCGAAAATTTATATCAAGTCATTGATCTGTGGTGTATATCAGAGATATTCAGATGACTGATCTTGTGCAGTAGAGAAAATTAAAAACAGTGTACGAAGTGATTACATTCTTGCTGCATGTCTGCAAATGTTGTTGCCCTGACTTTGGAAGGAGGAGCCTCTGGCGCAGGATGGACTCAGTTACCCTGGCAATCAAGGACAAGGTTGACTCCCTCATGCATGATTCTCATGATGGTACATGGAGCCATGCATCATGATTCCTTACATCATAATTTCTACTCACCGCATCTATGACATGAAACTGTTTGCAGTAAAGACCTGAAACTTAGGTCTGCACGAGGGACCAGTTGAGATTATTTTCGTCATTTAAGTACTTGCTCCATTTTCACATTGAGGAATGAGTTATAGGGAGCTGCAAAGTATAAAGAATAAAATAAATGTCTAAAATAAAAATGTGCAGTATTAAAATAATCCAGTGTTTTAGTTAAAATCATACAAAGTTTAATTTAGCATCAAACACTGAACTGTTATGCATATTAAATTACTAAAATGTGCAATTAACATTCTGTTGTAGGCTTCTCATAGCTAGAGATGGATAATACCAATTTTCTGGTATCTAAAACTTGACAAGGACACAGTGACAGTGTTGCAAAAACCTTGAAGCCAGTCCCAGAGCTCATGGTCCACAGTCAGGGATGCGGTTCTTGACCAGGTACAGTTAAAGCAGTGCCACCTACAGGCAAGAAAATAGCCGCTGCAGTTCACACCTATAGAGCTACAGAAGCACCATCTACGCTAAGAAAGTAACATCTGCTGACCATGGATGTATCGTGATAGACTGGATACTAAACATTTAGCCATTCACTTGGTTGGAGACTGATTACCTGGCACACAATCTAGGTTTGCTTCTGTGTTTGTGTGGCCTCCTGCACATGTACAGCAGCGTTTCTCTGAAGCCCCATCTGCACATTCCTGCTGCTCCGTGGGATTCACATCGTGATAAAGATAGAAGTTACTCTTGTAGGCTGTGAGCAAGTTGCACAGTTATAAAACCTTCATGGATTTAGACATTCATAACAGAGTAAAATCTAGATAGCAGCTGTATGTGTCCTGTCGGTGCAATTTTTATCATTATATTCAATGGACAAAATACTTTTTGTTGTCACTGGGAAGAGTTGGCTGAGAGGAGGCACTGTATCTGCTTCTCTTATTACATCCATGCTGCTGACATTTTGCCACCTGCTGGCAATGAGTGGAAGATTGGGACATGCTTCCTGTGGACAGCGGTATGTGAGCGAATCTGCAGGGAGGAACACTCAGTTTGCAACAAAAGGAGAATCTGGAGAAGGAAATGGTTGCATCTGGGTTCCTTCTAAACAATGAGCTTATCACTGGTGAGAAGTTGTGCACTAATGCAATGCAGGGTTGATGTAATTGGGGCACATGCAGGTAGCACCCCCTGCGGTAAGCTTGCATCGGCCATTAAAACACAAGTGTGGCTCTTCATGTGTTCTTATCAGATGGACAAATATCCCCCCACAGACCTTTCTGACGTCAGATTGTGGAGCTGTGTCCAACTATACTACAACTTTCCAACTCCTATGACACAACTTGTACACCCTCTTCATGCTGTGATTGGCCAGCCGTGCTGAGATGGGAAAGGATCCCAGAGTATAAACATCTGTCACTAGCTCTTTTTTTATTTGTTACGCAACAATTTCTGTCACTTTTTGTATGAACAACTGGGTCCAACAGTATAAATGTCTTCCAAGAGAATCTGTCTGAGAATGATTTTCACTCCTCATGAGTGAAGCAGTTTGAAACAACTGCAAAACCCTGATTCCTTATGACAGATGAACCGACATTTTTCCGTCTCATAACTTGTGTTTGACATTACATAGTTCACATATTAAACCTGCTAAATGCAAAGTTTTATAAACTGGAGCATATTTTCTGCTAAAGAAAATAGTGACTGCTCTTAGTAAATCTTGATTCACATTGTGTCTTTTGCAGTCTACTACCATCCTCCTTGTAAATGTTATAAAAATATTAGACGCATGTCAAACTAAAGTGTGTCCTGTAACCAGCATCACAGGTGTCTTCAAACTTAAAATCAGTCAGTCTGCCTATTTAAAGGATGAAAAGTAGTCACTGTGCTGTTTGGTATCACAGTGTGTACCACACTGAACATGGACCACAGAGAGTGTCCCAGGAGATTAGAAAGAAAATCATAGACAAGCATGTTAAAGGTAACAGCTACAAGACAATCTCCCAGCCTGATGTTCCCGTGACCACAGTTGCACATTTATGCAGACGTTTAAGGTCTACAGGCACTAGACTGTAGCCAACCTC
Source organism: Helostoma temminkii (assembly GCA_900302695.1). Taxonomy (NCBI): domain Eukaryota; kingdom Metazoa; phylum Chordata; class Actinopteri; order Anabantiformes; family Helostomatidae; genus Helostoma; species Helostoma temminkii. Next base: position 5,869 of record OMLM01016163.1, on the reverse strand, counting down.
CCTGGAAGTGGCCGCAAGAGGAAAATTGCTGACAAATTGAATAGACGGATAATGTGAATGATAACCCAAACAACTTCCAAAGAGATTAGAGGTGGTCAAGGTCAAGGTACATCAGCTTCAGATTGCACCATACGTCACCGTTTGAGCCAAAGTAGACTTAATGGAAGAACACTAGCCATTTTCAGATCTCTCCAGAGATGTTCAATCAAGTTCATTTCTGGGCTCTGGACTCAAGGCCATTCACAGAGTTGTCCTGTAGCCACTGCTTTTTTATCTTTGCTGTGTACTTTGGGTTGTTGTCCTGTTGGAAGATTAATCTTCACCCCAATCTGAGGTCTAGAGCGCTCTGTAGCAGGTTTTTTATCAAGGATGGATTTGTGCACAACTGAATTCATCTTCCCTCAATCCTGACTAGTCTCCCAGTTCCTGCCACTGAAAAACATTCCCCACAGCCTGATGCTGCCACCACCATGCTTCACTGTAGGGATTGTATTGGCCAGTTGATGAGCAGTGCCTGGTTTCCTCCAGACATGACACTTGCTATTCAGGCCAGAGAGTTTCATTTCTCGTGGTCTGGGAGTCCTTCAGGTGCCTTTTGGTCTAAAATTGGCTAAAATGTCAGAATGAAATGTCGCTTGACGAAGCTGCTAGCATCATCATCAGGTATGTCAGACCTTCTGGTTCACTGCTAAATGCATAGATGTGAAATTTCAGGCTGCTGTTGAGATAACGTACTATCCCAAATACTAATACTAATGTACAAATACTAATGCATGCTTTAAAAGACATTTTTGTTTTGGCTATTTTATATACAATCACTCTCGTTTGATTACCATCTAAGAGGACAAACACTCATCTACAATTCACAGATACAAATAAATGAGGGGTCATGCAGCACTGCAGATTTTCTACACATGCAGATTAATGAGTGAACAACCCATTTAATCTAGGTGATGTTAGGAAAGTGGAAAGGTTTGGTGTCTTATTGGCCAACAGTGATTTGTTCTATCCCCTGGTCACACCTGGAAAAGAAAGATAAAGAACGGCACAGAGCCCCTTGCCAGAAATGGCAGGTATTGTCCTTAAAGTACGATGCATATCCAAGGCTTGGCCTATTTCTGTTGAAACACACGAAAGCCAAACTAATGCACATTATTTAAGGTCATAAACGCATACAAACAACCTCCAGGCCTACACATATGGGCTATAACTGACAGACCCAGATAAACACCAACACCCCACAGCTTATCCTCTGTAATATTCATAAAATGTGGTCTAATGTGCTCACACGCCATGACAACCTACTTTCCTCTGAGAGCACATTAAGATTTAACAGTCTTTATGCAAACAGCTATATGAGCTGGCCTAAATAGCACTGGCTGTGCTATAGATGGAGTATCTTTTCATCATAGTTTCGATACTATTCATGCATGTTTTGATTTCTCTTTACGCATATGTTCTGTAGAGCCTGACAGATGTTGAGTTTGAGCCTTATATTACATTTTTCCCATAAATCTACACTCAGTAACTCATAGTTACAAATGGAAAACATATTTTATATATATAGTTTTTTTATTTTTTTATATTTTATATTTAAAACATTTTGCAAAATAATTAAAAATCAAAAGCTGAAATTTGTCAGTCACTATTATAAACGTATCCAGATTATGTGCTGTTGTGTTCAGGTGTAGTGTCTCAGCTTTCATGTTCTCAAGATGAGACAGGAACTTGACTGGATATGCCTTCAACAAATTTAACTGATTGGACATTCCCAGTTTAGAAAGGCACAAATCTGTGTCTGTTAGGTTTCATAGTTCACTCTGTATGTCAGGATAAAAAAAAACAATAAAGTTCAAGTAACTCTGTAAACCTCCTCAATGACATGATGCGGTGAGGCCCAGATCAGGATGAGGGTATAAAACCATTTCTAAAGCTTTGAGTGAACCCAGAAGCACAGTTAGCTTTCTTTAATTACTGTGAAATGGAAGAAGTCTGGAACCACTAGAACTCTTCCCAGAGTTGTCTGTTCGGCCAAACTGAGTAACTGGATAACAGGGACCTTGGTCAGGGAGGTGTCCAGGAACCAGGAATAGACCTTCAGAGGTCCTCTTCAGAGATGGGAGAACCTGGCAGAAGGACTAACGTCTCAGTAGCACTCCATCAATCATGGCTTTATGGTAGAATGGTTAGATGGACGCAGCCCGTTTAGAATTTGTCAAACTGTAGTTAAAGGTCTCTGGGAGCATGAGAACAGTTCTCTGGTCTGAAGACTCTTTGGGGTATGACTTCAAGCACTATGTTTGGTGAACACCACGTACTGCTAATCAATTGGCTGATACTATCCCTATGGTGAAGGACAGTGGTGGCAGCATAATGTTATGGGGGTGCATCTAGGTGGCAGGAATAGGGAGACTAGTCAGAGTTGAATTACAGAGGGAGCCTTGAAGAAATCTGTTCATCCTGAGACAATGATGTGATGCAAATGCAAACAGCTGTAGTGATTCCCTGTAGTGACACTGGATTCCTGTTTGGAGTTTATCTATGACATTCAAAGGAAAAAACAGGAAAGCCTCCAGCTCCTATACACACCAATATAAACAGACAGGAGTTTAGGAGCTAGCTTGATTCACTGAAACTTTTAAGCTAGCAACATTCGTCGGCTGAGAAAAACACACATTGTGCTGACAGTGAGCACCTGCAACCTACTGTGGTTGTAGCTGAGGTCATGGTGGAAGCTCCTCCGAACTTCTTTTCTAACTTCTGTACAGTTTCCTTGTGGGAGAAATGTGTGTTTTTCTCAGCTGACGAATGTTGTGACGAATGTCAGCACCTGCAACCACAAAGGGGTTGCAACATTTTACCTTCTCAGCTTCACCTAGCTGGGACCTACCACCTGTTCAGGTAGGCACAGGGTGAGCTTAACGAAGATTAAATTATCAGTGGTTAAGCGGTATAGAAAATGGATGGCTGGATATACACTGTTAGTTTGCTGGTTATGTAATAACAGATCTAGACTAAGTAAATATTCTCTTAAATTCCAAAAGTGAGAAGTATACAGTATTTTATCCAACTTCTCAGCTGAAAAAAGTGCACTTTTAAATAATTGTTAAATTTTTATTAAATATTTCTATGTAGTGTGACTTCCTCACATGTTACTGCACTGAAGCACAACTGTGTAGTAACATTTAGACATAACATCTATAGTTATTTGTTTATAAAGTTCAACTACTGAAATCCATGCTGGGTATTTCCATGTACTTGTCAGTATACCTAAGTATAAGTAGACTTTTCTACATACTTGTCAGTTTTCAGCAAATACACTTAAATATAACTTTGTCTAGTATACTTCTGATAAGTACATAAAAAGTAAACTGAAGGTATTCTTGCTTATTTTTTTAGTTTAAAAGAAGTATAGTAATTGTGTACTTGAATATACTTCTTGTTTGTAAGGGAACTGAAGGTCTAATAGTCCAGCCTCAGTAAACCATCAAGCTCCGGGATCTGCAGTGAGTTCAGGGGGCTCTGAGTACTTATAAGTACTGTACTTTATAAACAGCTGTGTGGACTATGGAGGTGGTATGGAGCTGAAGTGGTTCCAGCGGAGTTCTGCTCTGAAGGAGCCCGGGGCCCTGCTCGGGTCAACGGGTTTACAGCCCCGGTCCTCCCGGTGTCCTTAAAGACGGGTCGTGTGACTCCGCCCCTCTGACGACTCCGTGTCGTAGATAAAAACCATTTCCGCTTTCAACAGGAGTCAAGCTACAAACTGTGGACTGCCACAACACCGGAAACAAAGTAGCTTGAATTTCATAATAAAAGCAGAGTTTCGTACACACGTTTTTTGTAAGTCTGGTATATACTTCTGCGAATATGGGAAATGTGTTTAATTTGATTTAATTTCTGAATGTAGCATTGTTTAAAAAAAAAATCACTGAAAGTCCTTTTCTTCCTGTACTTTAGTAATGTTCAAATGTAACAAGTATACTTCTTGTAGTAAGTATACCATGGTAATGTACTTGTATACTTATAAGCATACTTTCTTTGTACTTGCTGCTCAATAAAAATTATAAATATAATAAAAAATATATTTTTCACCAAATAATAAATATAACTTTGTCCAGTATATCTCCAGTACATAAAAGTAAATTGAAAGTATACTGGCTTATTTGTACTTTGTACTAATAGTATTCTTAAATATACTTCCTTTTTGTAAGGAGCACTGATTTGTTGTGATATGTTTGAAGAACTGTGGACCAGCTTAATGATTTTAAGTTGGGCAGCACTGTGGTGCAGTGGTTAGCACTGTCACCTCACAGCAAGAAGGTCTTGGGTTCAAATCCCAGGGTCTTTCTGTGTGGAGTTTGCATGGGCTGGCTTCCTCCCACAGTCCAAAGACATACAGTCTTGGGGACTCTAAATTGCCCATAGGTGTGAATGGTTGTTCATCTCTATGTGGCCCTGCAATAGACTGGCAACCTGCCCAGGGTGTGCCCCACCTCTCGCCTCATGACAGCTGGGATAGGCTCCAGCACACCTGTGACCCCTACGGGACTAAGCAGTATAGAAGATGGATGGATGTATTTTAAGTTGGTATAAATTATTTTATTAGAGAACAAATAACCCAACAATAGCAGAAGAAGAGATTTGCAGCTAATATGAAGTTCCATACAATAATAATTTAAAAGAATGTTAAATGTGGTGTCAAAGTTCGGGTAGATATAATAAATAGACAACTGAAATTGAGATAATGTGCCAGTGAATGAGAAAAGTTGTGTAGAAGTGTTTTTTCTATTTTTATGAGCAAAAATTATTGTAATTATACTGTTCACAGAAAACAGTCAATAGCTAATAAGTACACAAACTCAGCACTTAAGTATACCCTATATACCCTATATTTTTTTCTACTCAAAGTACTATATTCTATATTTTACTTAAAGTACAAAAGTAAAAATACTCTACTCCAAGAAAACAGCATAATTTAAATAATGTAAAATTGTGAAAAGGTTAATCCATAAATGACACATCAACATTTTATAGTTTTTAAAGTTTGTATAAGAATCTAAACCTGCAAAATGTAAAAGTAACATCAAAGTACTTAAAATTCAGCTTTAGTACAGTACTTGAGTAAATGTACTTAGTTACTTACCACTGATCTGATTTAAAAAAAACAAACATAATAACATTTTACTATGGTTATTTACAAGTTGTTTTTGAAACATTGCACTAAAACAATAACATCAGTGTCTAATTCATTTCAAAACTACGAGGCTTTTATTTTGAAAGTCCCATCCAGAGGTTTGGCACCCTACATTTTTTCAGATTGACGCTCTGTGTAGGGGATTATTCATGATAATGAATAACCCCCCACCCCCCCAAATGCGCCGATGAGAGCTGCAACTGTTTTTACAGCTGACACACTTCCCATTTCGATCAGGTCAGTCGTTCCCAACTCCTTTCTGTGTGTTTACGGTCCGCTGGACCCTGAAAACTGTAGCTGCACCACTGCGTAAACAACAAGAACAACAGTGGCGCACAACAACAACAACAAAGAGCTCTCAGAGCCCGTGGAGCTCATCCACGCCCTCCACCTTCCTCCGTATGTTTCTGTCTCCTTCTCCGTGCGACAAAAAGTGGTTTTAAAGCAGAGAGCCGGTACAGAAAGTGAGCTCGGGTCTAGTTTAGCGAAGCCTGCGGACCGCACCACATCACAGTCAGGAGGGGGTCCGCTGCTCACGCATGTCAAACTGACTAATAAACAGGAATCATTGGAGAGATGACTGGTTTTATTCTCCCACCCTCTCATCTCCAAAACGGTAGGCTTGTGTTCCAGCGGAGGGGAGGGAGAGACGCGGGGAGGAGGTGGAGGCGAGGG
>OMLM01016162.1:0-18513 GCA_900302695.1 Helostoma temminkii | reverse complement strand
CACCCTCCTCCCCCTCTCCCCTAACCCCAGTCCTCCTCAGCCACCTCCCTCTGCCCCCTCAAACCCCGCCCCATCCATCCCCATCTCCTCCCCTACGCCCTCCCTGCCTCTTTCCCCTCCTCCTTCTGTTGTCAACTCGAGCGAGATCCTGGTGGAGCTTGAGCGAAACTCGACCAACACCAGGCGGAAGGGTGGTCCGTCGGGTGGTGACAGCGAACCCAACCTCATCGACTGCTTGCTCGTCAGCCCAGCCCTCAACACTCTGTCCATCCAGCTGCCTGCGCAGGCTGACCGAGTGCTGGGCTGCTTTGCTCTTATCCTCAAAATGCTGTGAGTTTGCACGTAAACACATGCTTCTTTCCTTTTCATTTGATCAGAGAGCAGCTGATAGCAGGCAAACAGTTTCCCCTGGGATTAATAAAGCTTTTGGAATCTTGAAAACTGTCACTGTTCCTTGATGGGACAGTGCATTTTTTTGGATTCACTTGATTTCCTACAGTCAGATAAAATGATCAATAGGTGAAACAGGTTTCCCTGTGTTTCCCATCTTTGGGCTAAGCTAGTCCTTCACCACTGTTTGTCCCTTTTCATGTGCTAACTCATGTACTTCATGTACTTCAGAAGGTATTTCCTCAGTCCTCATAGACTCTTCTAGGTGGATGAAGTCAAAGACAATCTGAGTTTCTCAGCACAATATCTGCTCCACAGAAACAAAAGATGGCAACAGGAAATGATGTTGCCCATGATGTAAAATAGTCCACATATACTCATTAGTATCATCTCCTGAGCTTCTTGTGCCCCAGAGAGGAGCACTTCTTAGTTAATTTTTCCAAAACTCCGTCACACAGAGGAGCCGTCACTCTGGTACCTGTCTCTCTAGGCCCTCAATACGTCATCTATTTCCCTATTGCAGGGAAAGAATAAAAAATTAATATGATGATGATACATAAAAGTAAATCACAGAAAAAGAAGAAAATCACAATAAAGACAAATCTAATTGAATAAAAACTGAATTAATGAACCATTGTTTTTGGCTCCGCCCACCTAGAACAGTCTATCAGTCAGGGATTACCTTTAGAATTTGGATGAGTGTAACTCTACAGAGTTAGAAAGTGTACCATGTAGTGAAAGAAACGACAACCCAGTTTGTGAAGCTGACATCATGTGGCTGTTTTTGTAGAGCTGGCCAGTGTAGATGGGTGAGACATCCCTGAATGAGCTGTGGTGCTGATTACACAGCGTGAAAGTGGAGCAGCAGTTAGATGTGTGCGTTTCTGTAGTAGGTGTGGGTATGTTAGCCAAAGAGGATGGCCTAAAAAAGTGATACTGTCTGTGTGTTTGTAGCACTTGTAACAAAGCCAGTGTTACTTAACTCACAGTAATGTGATGCTGCTCTAACTTCCGTTAAATCAACAGTGTCATCGCAGTGCTACTCATGTTTCAGCTGCCGCCGTGTCTTTGTGTTATCCAGCCTGAACTATCAAGGCTGCACCCTGCTCTTTACCTTGTTAACCTGACACACATCACCTATGTTTCCTCTGCCTCTCTTTTTACTGTCTATCTCTGTCAGGTCGGACTATGATGACTGGAGACCTGCTCTAGCCAGCCTGCTGCAGCCCATCCCCTTCCCTAAAGAGTGAGTCTACACATATGCACGCACACACACACACACACGCACACCTCAGCTAAAATTGAGTGAAGTGGTTGCTTTTTATTAATGAATGTATGAATTTATTATTAGTGTTGTTGAAAATGATCAGAAGAAACCGTAATTACAGGTGCAGCAGAAAGGAATAACTAAAAGGTTGTTGCTTCCAGATAAATGAACTGGATAAAGGGAACCCCATTAAAAAGATAACAATGAGCCAATATTAAATATTTATGTGGCAAAAGTATGTGAACTTCTAGAAATGTTCATTTGCGTATGGGAGAACCTGTCAGAGACACTATCAGAGTCTCATCTTTACAACGCAAGTGTAGCATGGTTCGCCCAATGGAGATTTCTGAAGATGTTAAACAGCTGTTGGTCACCAGGCTAGAACGGGTTACACGAGAGTTTGGTCTGCACCAGTTGCCAGTCTTGCAGTGGCTAATATCAGTGTTCATGAGTCACTGAGAACAGGGAACAACAGGTGTGCATGGGAGAGCTGCAAAGAGGAAGTCACTACTCTCCTAAAAGATATTTGCTGCTAGCTTAGGACTGTTTGCGTTTTAGATCATATTAATGCAGGAAAAGAGAAAGATTCTACATAAACTTTGAAGAGACACTGTTCAGAATGTTTCTAGGATTTCTGTGAAGGTTCATGTTGAAATGAAGTGGATTAGACATATATCCCAAAGGTTCTGTTATGTAGCAACTGGACTTATTTCTTGGTTCTTAAAGGCTTTTCGCCTGGATCCAGAAGGCTTCATCAGTTCTGACTGACTGGCTGGAATCGCAGACTTATAACCAGTCAGGGGTCGTTAGCACTTCGCTGTGTGTTCTGGACCTTCCTGTCTTTCAGGTGTATCACTGTGACCACCTGAGGCCAGGTGTAAACAACTGTGAAACACACCTGAAAGACAGGAAAATCCACAACACACAGGGAAGTGCTAACGACCCCTGACTCCACAGTGGTTATAAGCCTGCAACCCCTGCCAGTCAGTCACACCTGATGAAGCCTTCTGGATCAAAGGTGAAACGTTTTCAAGAACCAAGAAATAAGTCCAGTTACTACTGAACAGAACCTTTGGGAGAACCATGACCTGGATGACTGAGAACCTTCACAGACAAATCAAATCTAGAAATAATTCATATGTCAATTTCAAAATTGTACTTTTTTTGAGTACTCGCTAACCTACGATGTCTTGAGGCGCATAATTTAGAGTAGGTTACCCACAGTTTGTTAGTGCACTGACCCCAACGTAAAAACCATCCAGAAACATCAAACAAAAATCGGCAACCTAGTGCTACCCATTATTGTCTCTTCAGGATGTCTTCATGTGTCAGGGTCCTGATAGGGCCTGGCTGCTGACATAGGTGAGGTTACCTAACCACACCTCCCAGGGAGTCATGAACTGAAGGGGTGGCTCTGCTCTCACCAGGGAGCCCTGCTCTAATGGGCTATGGGACGCCCTGAGCCCTTATATTCTAATTGGCAGGCTGAGTCACGGCTTCATTAGTGTTGACTGGTGGGTGACTTGTTTGTCCAAAACCGTGACACACCTGTTCCTCACCTGTTCCTCACCTGCGCCACTGTTGCCTTGTGGATGGCTTCAGGCATCATTATGAAAGGCAACAATACTCTCCAGCACCATGTAGCTGAGGATATAATGAGTTATCGTACACATTTGAAGACACACACACACACACACACACACACACTGTCAACGTCCTGCAAACATACAGAGAATGAGCATGCTACATCTCATGTACTTGGTCTTGCAATAGCTTAAACCCAGCATCAGTATTTACATTGAACTGCCATAGACTTGTAAGAGAAATAATGTCATTAAATTCAATTAGATGTAGAATTGTTGGTCATTGTTTGCTCTATCTCACTGACTTCATTGATATCCACTACACTGCCAGTGAGCTCTTACGCAACGTAAACGTAACTATTCCCTACAGGGATCATTAAAATATGATCTAAAGTAACAAACAGTCCCTAAGTTCACATGCTGAAAGCGTCATAATGAGCTCTGCACTCCCTCTGAAACTTATCTGATCATGTATCCAGTAACATCATGCTACTGTATCATCAGGTTTAAGAGGTTATCGCCAACCAGCTTTATTGCTAGAAAAGCACAGAAACATTGGTTTGTGTTTCAGTCCTCAGTATCTCACATCTGTCTGTCTTCCCTCTCTCCAGGGCCCTTGCACATGCCAAATTCACAAAGTAAGTAGCTCAGACTGGAAACTGTTCTTTGCAGACTGTTTTAGATTCCTGCTGGAAAACAACCTCAATGTTTGTGTCTCAATGTGTTTCTCTGTCTACACAGGGAACTGAAATATGTTATTCAGAGGTTTGCAGAGGACCCAAGGCAGGAGGTGAGTGCGTCTGTATGCTGCTGCTTCAACCTTTTATAGTGGAGATTTTATTTGATTGAGGGAAAGAATATGAATGTGTGTGTGCGTTTTTTTTCAGGTCCACTCCTGCCTGCTCAGCGTGCGTTCAGGTAAAGACGGCTGGTTCCAGCTCTACAGTCCAGGAGGTGTGGCCTGCGATGATGACGGAGAGCTGTTTGCCAGTATGGTGAGTGCGCGCACACACACACGCACACACACACACACACACACACACACACAGTGCTAAGCCACTGCTATGCTAATAAAAGCATGGTTGCAGCTGTTACAAACTTCTCCTCTTTCTCTCTTCCAGGTTCACATCTTGATGGGCTCCTGCTACAAGACCAAGAAGTTCCTCCTGTCTCTGGCTGAAAACAAGCTGGGTCCCTGCATGCTGCTGGCCCTGCGTGGCAACCAGACCATGGTGGAGGTACGTCTGTGTTTGTGCTGTCCAGAGCTTTAGTAATATGGCTAGTGGAATGAAATGCGTACTTATTGCAGCAGTAATCATTTTCATAGAATATTCAGCCCAGTACTTTCTCGTTTAACAGTTATAATGGATGAACAATGTCTGCATCTAAAGGCCAGATAAATATTCATATCTGCAAATTAAATAATAACTAATTATTTAAATAGAATAATTTTCTGTTGGTTAATCACAGTGTTGCAGCTCGAGTACTAATATTAATAACTCTAGAGAAATCACATGATAGGCTGGTATTGTCGCATTTCAATGACCTGGTCAAAATGAATGCAGCAGACGCAGAGTACAAGTCAAGCCTCAATGCCACGAGTAGCGTTTTCAAGCTCCTTCCTGATCGGTAACCACGTTTGATTCGTCCCCTCAGTTGGACCGAGCTTCTCTAGCGCCACAGAAAGACCAGTTCTCATCATAATGTGTAATGTAATACGCATGTGATATTACATTCACGGGCCGCCCCTTTAAAAGTGTGTATGTGTTTGTGTGTGGTGTGTCCAGATCCTGTGTCTGATGCTGGAGTACAACATCATCGACAACAAAGACACCCAGCTGCAGATCATCTCCACTCTGGAGAGCACCCAGGTGGGCCTGCGCATGTACGAGCAGCTCTGTGACCGGCAGAGAGAACTCAAAGAACTGGTGAGTTATTGCTCCAACACACACACACACACACACACACACACACTTTGTTAGGAACTCAAACTTCCCAGTTTGTTGGAGCAAAGGCCACTCCAGAGAAATCGAGTCATCAGTTTTTCATTACATACGAATTCTTGTTTCCTCAGTGACGCATGTGACCTACTTGTATCTACTTGCTTATCTCCAATTCTAACACGCTGCTGACATCAACTGTTAAAGGCCCCAGCAGTTAAGAACCATGTCTGCGCTGTGTATCAGAGCAAAAGGAAAGACACAAGCTTTAATTTAGGACATAACTGTGGGTTTGTTGCTTTGGTTTCTCTTGGCCACATCGCAGCATCTGAGCTGACTGAACTGACACATGCTCCCATCTCATGCATTGGTGCTAAAAATCGAAACGTATTTGGACAAAAGCTTCAACCAGACGGAGCCGTGACACAAGATCGTGGACGTGTGTTGTGGTTTTGGTCTCAGTTTCAGAACTTGTCCACTTCTGGCGTTTTTTGTTTACTATTCATAGATACATTTTTTTTGTTGTTATTGCTCAAATACAATTCAGTCATGGCCTCCTGTGTAATGTTTCATGAGAATCAATTAGACTACAAAAGTTTCATTGGATCAACACACAAGGCTCCTTAATCATAAGGACGTGTTGGTTTAGTCTAGTGAAATCAGAATAGGAGCAACTTTAATCTTCTATGTTTTGAATATGTAAGTGGACTTGGATATCATGTTCCTGGAACCATCATAAAGCCAGATTTTTGCAGTTGATGCCTGTGATATTACAGTAACGGTTCTCTGGAAGTGGAGACACAGACTGATATGCTGCCATCGCCAGCCTGTCCTGATGAGACAGGAAGGAGCCATACAGTAGATCGGCATGATTCACTGTCTCAATCATGTCACGGTTTAAACATATTTTTGTTTCTCCACCCATCACATCAAAAAACCATTCAGAATTTGTAAAAATATAAAAATATTAAATCAATTAGACCTGTTTCACTTTGTTTTCACCCTCTTTACTCTTGTTACATACATCAGTATGTCGCTCTGCGATGGTGCAGTGTAAAAATTCCCACAGTCCGCCTGGTGCTGTAGTGCTGGATCAGTAAAGATGAGACCACTAACAGTAGCTGGTCCCTCTCGGCCCAGTCTGCATCCTTCACACACACATACACTGACTAACAGCCACTTGACTCTGTCTGGAAACTTTATGGGAGCAGTCATACACTTTACACATATCACATAAACAAATGTGAAGCATCTGCTTGGATAAATATGCACCGTCTTGATTTTCTACACAAACTGCCTCTAACTCATTTGCGAGGATCTTTTGAAATGTAAAGGTTGCTGTATTTAAAAAAAAAAAAAAAAGTGCTTTTAAATGAAAATATCTATAAAAGCAAAGCATCTATGTCCTGTGACAGTTAAGACTGACTGTGGTAATAAAAAATAGTTTGATTTATTTTTTGGCCTTAATATAATAATAATCATCATGAAATCTCACAAATGATTAGTTATGACCTTATAGTGATGAGTTTGTTAAGACATAAGAAAAAAGCTAATTCTATATACAACATTACAATACAATACAACAGCACATAGTGAGGAATAGTGCAAGTTCCGCCATGTTATAAACAAAATAAATCATGTATTAAAAATAATATTGTTTAATTTCGATATAGTTAGTTCTTAGAAAATAAAAGGGACAGTATTTAGTTTGCCAACTGAGAGATCCCATTTTCTCAACATGACATGAAGCAGCATGCCTTCAGCTGCTCATTCACGCCATCTACAGTCTGAAATGTTTCCTGCAAGGCCTGCAACTCTAATTCTATTTTTATCCTGTCTGTCTTTTCCTCAGCAAAGAAAAGGAGGCCCCACCCGACTGACTCTGCCCTCAAAGTCCACGGTGAGACATCACCCACATCCAGTGACTTTTCTTTTCTGTCCCCGTCAACGTCAATTTTGAGACAGAATTTCTTCACTGCTTTTACTGTTTCAGAAATGAGGGTTATTATTTTTTCCTTAATATGCTGTAGGATGCAGACCTGGCCCGCCTGTTGAGTTCAGGTTCTTTCGGGAATCTGGAGAACCTGAGCCTGGCCTTCACCAACGTCACCAGTGCCTGTGCCGAGCAGCTCATCAAGCTGCCTTCGCTCAAACAGCTCAACCTCTGGTCCACGCAGGTAAACGAAAAGCAAAATAATACAACCACAAGCAGCCACAGGAAAACACGTGATGTGTAATGTACTTCCTATGTTGTTGTTTATCGCTTTACAGTTTGGGGACGCAGGGTTGAGGTTGTTATCTGAGCACCTGGCCTGTCTTCAGGTTTTGAACCTGTGTGAGACTCCAGTCACTGATGCTGGCCTGCTGGCTCTAAGTTGTAAGGAATCACACACGAGATGCATCTTATTGAGCAACATCAACACAAAATGTTATGATGAGAAAAAAGTGCTGGAATGTGTAACTAACAGAACCTGTCTGCCTGTTTCAGCCATGAAGAGCCTGTGCAGTCTGAATATGAACAGCACCAAGCTCACGGCAGACACATATGAGGACCTCAAGGTAATCTAACACATTTCTGAAAAATTAATGCGAAAATAGACATGAAAAGACACATTTCCCTCCATCTGCACACTATGCTTTAAAAATGCATATATAAAACATTATTTGTAATCTGCAATGACCTTTAGTGAAGAAATTATTAAATACAATAAATATTATACACAGGAAAGAATCCAATTCAGCAGAAAAAGAGATTCTAATCATACAAAATTATTATTAAATGTTTACGTAAGACTGCAGTAATCAATACTGATGATGAGTAATGATTAATATAACTGGTATATATAGCGATAAAAAGAAAAGAAGCTTTCCAAACTGACAACAAACCTGCAAGCTGACAACTAGTGTTCGTCTGTTTGTGTGTTTCTCTGCAGGCCAAACTGCCCAACCTGAAAGACGTGGACGTTCGCTACACAGAAGCCTGGTGATCGACTCCCCTGCTCGCACGCCTCTAATACATAACCAGACACGCACGGCATGTGCACACACTGCACACAGGCATACATAACATGGTGATGTCGCCTCCATTGTTGCCATCATTAGACCAGGAACTCTGACATCAACTCAGCGAGAGGATCGCTATCTGCCACACATTAACATCAGAGGCGGGGCCTTCATCATCATCATCATCATCATCATCATCGCCGCCCAGTGACGCCATGACCAGGAAGGACCTGTCTAGTTATTGTCAGCATCAAGGTTTTTTAAAATGACATATCTTTATGGGCCTCATCGCTCCCCTTACTTCTGTAAAGTAGTAGTATGATCAGAGGACATGCGAGGACCCGTTTTTGTGACTGCATCAAGGCTCTTTTCTTTCTCTGCCCTGTTTTTCATGGTCTCCCACCAGCTCCAGCTGTTGGAGCCCCACATCTGTACACCTCCGTCACAAGGAAACCCAGTCTCAGCCCCTTCCCCCATCAGTATTGCCTCCTCTCTTTCTGCTCTCATGTGAGGAAAGGCTGGACTACCGCAGCTCACATTCCAGTTCTCCTCCAATGACGATGTAGCTCTCCAAACAGATTTGAACCATCAAATAACTTCCCTCGCTCTCACACTCTCTGGCTTCAGCGCCTAGCGTCAGATCCGGACCTTTTCGAGTCTTTCATTGGGAAAAATGAGGTGCTACCTCAGAGAAAGAAGAGTTGCAAGACTGTGCCTATTCCTCATACGACACCTTCACACGCACACACACAAAAAAAAGGAGAAAAATTTTTTTATCAACTTGAATGAACATATTTTTCCAGACATCAGTGCTTTCATATATTGTGTGTTTCTATATAAAACGTATATAATATGAAGATAAACCTCAGTGATTAAGTTTCAGAGAGAGAAAGCTGAAGAGCGATGGCAACGTTTGTTCCTGTTCATTTGATTTCTGTGTACATGCTGATGCTGTCCCATCACTATTTAATAGAACAGTTGTGTAGCAGTAGCTGGGCGGTCTGGGACTGCCTAATATTTATAAGTTGTATCTTTAAAGCCTCCTCTACTCAGCCGCTTCTGGATTTCATCCCCACTGTAATGACGCTGAACAAAGCCAACAAAGAGAGCTCCCCTACACGGACGAATCTCTCAGTACCACACCACGTGGTAATCTATAAATTTAACGTGGACCTGTTAACAAGACCCATCACCAGCTGAAACTTGTATATTTTCATATCCTCTGCTTTTTTTTTTTTTTGGCTCTGACAGTTTTGAAAAGAAGAACGGACACTTGCCAAACACTTTAGTTTTTTCTTTTGCACAGGTTTCGTCAGGCCAACATAAGCGTGGTTTCAGTGCTGACTGCTGCGAGCGGAACCTGTTGCAACCTGCCTGTGGATCCACTTCAACCCCCCTCCCCCTCTGCTGAGGTCAGACTGACTGAGGCCTGTTCGTTAGCATTTAGTCTTTTTGTCATCCCACCCGTTTTAATTCCTGCTGTATTTATATTGCGCCATAATGCATGGGTGGCATTTTTAGGATGTGTGAATGAATCGTCAGAGGATCAGACAAAAATTATTGTACATATTCTGCCATGGTGAGCTATAAGGGACAAAACGACTGAATCGGCCATATCTGCCTGTCTACATTCCCTCAAAATGTTTGTTTTCTTGTGGCTCCATTTTTAAGACGTGGTAACGGCCCTGCTACACCGCACGTACGTCAGAATCTAAATGTGGTGTTGAGTTGTCTCGTGCGAGCGGCCCTAGAGAAAGACAAGTCAGGTTTCCGCCCTTTTCTCTCAGTCGGCCTCGCTCTGACTGCATCCGTCTGTTTTATTTATTTATGTGGATCTCCAGAGTGCTCTGGACGTTGGTTGAATCAACGCAGAAGCTGCAGCAGAGGACAGGATGCCGTCCACTACCAGATAATTTGTTTGCTATTTATTGGGTGCCATGACAGTTTTCTGTTTGGCCTATAGACTCAGTTTGGCCACGTTTGGGTCTAGCTCTCTTTCATATCCTCTAAGATGTATATACATGTGTATATAGCTGTCTCCTCCTTTCCTGTCCTTGAGCTCTTTCTGAATCCTCTTCCCTATTTTCTTCTTCTTCATCCCTTTTTTTGCGTTTCTTTCAGCCTCCTGTCATCGGCAGGCTGCTGTTGCCTTCATCTTCATGTGTGTGGTTGTTTTTGTTTTTTTTTTTTGTTGTTGTTTGTTTTTCACACAAAGTGCACTGTAATCTTAAAAATATATGTTTTAAATACATAATATCTTTTAAGTTTAATGTCTTTGATTTGATGATATTAATCTAAAATTTGTTTCCCGTGTTCTCATTTTTGTGCATGTACATGTTGCTGCGTCATCTTAGTTTTTTTTGTAATATTTAGTTTTATAAAAGGTCTGAAATATGATAAAGGGTCAGATCACTATTTCACTGAGGTGAAGGACTGAAATGGAGAGATCACATCTAACTATTTTCTGATTGGTTGTTTCAAGGATTTACCCACAAGCCTTTACACAGCCTGCTCTTCAGGCAGTTTGGGTTTGACTGATTTCCTAAAAAGCCAACATCAATACCTGCACTTTTAGAGTGACGGCGAGATTTGACAATAAACGTTTGACCATTTTCATATCAGAAATGCAACTATTTTTTCTAACCTTGCTACATAATCATATCAGAGGTGGACTGTGCTGACCGGCCATATTCCTTTTTAAATGAAGTTGCTGTTTGCTATATCAGGAAGTTCAAGATATAGTGTGACTTCACTGTAGTTCTGCTTTATACCTGATGAGTTTAAGATGAGTTAAAGAATAGTGCAACATTTGGGAAATATGGCACAGAATTTATTAACCACTGTTAAGTTAGCATAGCTTAGCGTAAAGACTGGAAAAAGGGGTAAATGGCTAGCTTGTCAAATATATCTAGTTACTTGGGGGAAAAATAAACTAGCAGTTTGTTAGTTGTCTATTATATAAGTTAGTTTAGTGACATTTATTGACTTAGTTTACATTTGGACAGTGCTGGGCTAGCTTTTTACGTGATTCTAAGCTAAGCTAGCAGGCCACTAACATGAGCACTAGCATGAGAGTGGTATTCTTTTTTTGTTTCCTTCTGTTTTTTTTTCTAAATCCAACTCTATAAATGCACATATTTCCCAAAATGTGAAACTGTTCCTTTAAATAAGTGGCCAGTCTGGAGGAAATCCTGCCACTGAACTCATCCCTCAGTCTTTAGGCCCTAATGAGCTGCCACTAATCCAGAGTGTGAGCCCCTGGCCCAGCACACTGGGGTTATAATGGAAGGTTTTTTAAATATATGTATTACTGTAGAATATGTGGTGGTTGAATAGAAACACTCTTCTGTTCTCTCATGTCTCCGTGTCCTGTGGAGCTCACTGTGCTATGACTTTCCCGTCCTCGTTCTTCTCTCTCTTCTGTTTCCTCTCTGATGTTTTTTATTCTACACAAACTGTAAAGAGTTTCTACCATTTTTCAAGTTGTGTACAGCTGTGCCCGAGTCTTAACAGTTGTTATAGAAGGAACAGGGTCAGATGTGGCACAGCCTGACATATCTGACTGAAAAAGAGACTCGATTTCCCATGATTCCGTGTAGTACAATCTTGTTTTGGCAGCTGAAAAAGGGGTGCCCATCACGTTTCTCTCTTTTTCAGTTTTTCTCCGCATTGATCTGCTTCTCCTGCTGGGTTATTATTATTGCTGCTGCTGCTGCTCTGTGGCTGTTGTAATAAAAATACAAAAGATCGTCAACAGGATAAATAACAACTATGATGTTAAATAATTTCAATCAAAAATAAATTGTCTGTGAATATGTTTCAGCTGTGTGTGGCATGTGTGCTTTTTTTATCATCTTTATCATCAAAATAAATTGTAAAACTGAGCAATTATCCCATTCACCTTTATTAAAACAGACACAGCTCCTCTCCTTCGCTGACACCAGTAATTACTACAGTTTACAGTAATATACCATCCACCATTCTTAGTCCGGCTCTTGTAGTCCTCTAAACTTAATGGAAGCGCAATACTAAATGACTGGAATAATTATAATCTGCATTGTTTGATAGTGGTAGTGTCACTACGCATCCAACCTTTACTGGATGTTTAGTTTTCATACAATCTTTGTTTCAACTGCATAACACGTTTGCTGTGACCGCCTTGTGATAAGTAATATATTTGACTCGTTGGATGTGTGGCATCATTATGATGTCACCATCTCAGGATAAATAGCACCTTTCACAAGAATACTAAATGACCTCAGAAACGTCCTGGGCCTCCCCCCACACCTGCACAGGTTCAATTCAATTCAATTTAGATTTATTTATATTGCACCAATTTACAACAAAAGTCATCTCAAGTCACTTTACAATGCAAGGTTTAAGACCTTACATTTTTTTTTTTTTTTTTGGACTGAAGAAACCTCCAGCAGAACCAGGCTCAGGGTGGGTGGCCATCTGCCTCGACCGGTGGGAGTGAGTGGAAAGAAAGAGAGAAAATAACAATAGTTTACAAAACAATAGCAAAAAACAGTCCAAACACAGAACCCTGTGGGACAGGGAATGAGCTGGGTCACTGATGAACTGTTTCTGTGTTTCCTTTTTTCTGTTCTCTTATTTCTCAGAACTTCTGTTGTTTTAGCTTTCTTTGCTCGACTCATTTTGACTCACTCCATCTAATTTGATACCTGCAATCAGCCTAATTTACTACACCTGTTCCAGTCACTATATGCCTTTTGCATGAACACCCTCAGCTCTGTAAGTTATCTGATTATTCTGTGGACCTTTTCTGGCTATGGACTTAAGATATCTGCTTCCTTTGCTTCTCTTGATACTTTGGACTGTGGACCTCAGACTGGATTTTAGTCATTTAGTTGTATCGTAAGGTCTTAAATCTTACATTGTAAAGTGCCTTGAGATGACTTTTGTTGTGATTTGGCGCTATATAAATAAAGTTGAATTGAATTGAATTGATTTAATGGACAAGATTGCTGTGAAGAGCATTTCACTGTGTTTTTGTGTGCTTGTACAATCTACTCTGTTATTTCTCCAGTTTCATACTGAACGGCTTCCTGCAGTCACCTGGTTATTCATACTCACCCATTACTTACTTCAATCCTGATGCAAGTATGCCTGAAAGGTAACTATTAATACTTGAACTGTTACTGGATATCTTGCAGTCACCTCCCTCTCTTCTGCAGAAGTAAGATGTGCGCTACCACCAGCCTCAGCAGTCTCACAACTACATACCTGCAAATTTCTGTGATTCCAGCTATTTCCCATATCTGCCTCCATTAAACAGTCTTAACTTTTAATACTTTGTGTCTCAGCCTCTTATTGGGTTTATTATCACAAAGCCCTACTTGTACGTCACCCTTTGCGCCTCTTTTTTTCCTAAAAGTAGTACTCACCACTGCCTTTTCCATTCTTTTGCAAAACCCACCACCATCTGTTCTTCCACATTTCTCTCCTACACACTGTACCTACACATCGCCTAAGTGGAGTACATGTGTATGCCGTGTTCATAACATTGCACATGACGTTGAGTTGCACAGGTGTGAATAGGACTGTACAACAACATACAGAGATTAGTGTGATTATGGGCTATGATGCATACATACAGCTGAGACCTAACTATTGTGTCTAATCATAGTCTGCAACAATGACCCGCGGTAGCGCTCCATCTTACACCATAGGTGTATCAGTCTGTGGCTGAAGGAGCTGCTCAGGGCCTTCGCAGTCATATACAGGGAGAGAGAGGCATTGTCTATAATTGATGTCTGCTTAGCTAACATCCTCTTCTCACCCAGATCCTCTATGGAGTCCAGCGGACAGCCCCGGACATAGGGGCTCACCTCATCAGCTTGTTGAGTCACGGCAGCTGTCTTTGCTTCCCATATATATACATACACTGCACATCATTGTCCTCAAATGAGTGGCCTTTGTTCTTCAGATAAAGGTACACAGCTGATTCTGGTCCTGGGGTGTTACTCCTTCTGTGCTGGACCATCCTCTTGTGTAGCTGGAGCTTAGTCTCTCCAATGTACAGGTCTGAACATTCTTCACTGCATTGGACAGAGGGGGGGATTAAGAGCGATTGTTTTGTATTGAGAAAAACAGGATTTATCAACAAAAATGACTTTTGCAGACTAGTTCTGTAACATGACAGATTAGTATCAATAAAAAAAAGCAAGCAGTTCATGAAGTTTAAGTCTCTTTTCACATGTTCTAACATATATATAAGAATATATTATATATTCACATATATCTTAGCATCTTAATCTGTTAATTTGCTAGATGGTAACAAGGTAAACTGATTGGTGACTGATAGTAACTGATTGTGGTAACTTCATTGTGCAACAAGCTTTGTTGCTCACTGTTTAAGTATTACTTAGAGAAGAGCTTGGTTAGTGTGTGTAAAGCTACAACAGGTTTTAGATGGAGAGTGTGAGGAAAGTACTATTGAAACTAATGTTACTTTTCTTATTAGTAACTAAAATGTGTATATGGAAGATGGAAAAGAACAAGTAGAAATGAACAAATATATAAATAAATACACAAATGAAAACATGCATAAATAACTTTTTTGTATGGAATCTCTTTTTCATATTCTGCTCAAACTTTACAGGGAAACACAAAGAAGTGATTTCACACTAAATGACGTATTTACTGTTTGTTTTGTAAGAAAGTCAAATGAAAGAGTTACACCAAGCATACTTTATTGATGCAATTCATTAGGATGTCACAGAGGAATTACAGGAAAGCTATAAACATGATCTGATTTCATGCTAAATACATCCAACGTTCATGTTAGAAGTCACCTGTTGTCATGAATTTAACATCACTTTCTCAGATACAACAGTACCACACAGAAAAGACAGTCACACTGGCAAACCCACACATCAGCCTATGTGTCACGTTCCACAGAGGTTTTTTACATTCATCAGTGTTAGACATTAAGCAAAAGGATCCTTTCAACCCAAGCTTCTGTGAGCATGTTGATTCACTTAGCAGACTCCTTTTCAAAAATAAATACCTATTATTTGACAGTTTGATTACAGACTGAACACAGACTTATTAAGCGCTACACTGGCTGTCTGTGGGGATCAGTCAAAGGAAAGAGGAAGCTGCACAAGTCTTCTCTTAAACTGCTTCAAAGCGCTCTGCACACAGTCTAATCCCAAAGTACTGGAACAGCAATAACATTTCTTTGGTGTTTGATATATCATGAAAATATTTGAGGTCTAAAGACCAATATGGAACAACTGTTTCAGGTTTTATTTGATGGTATTTATACTATTTATACTGAAATAACAGAACAGAAATTATTTTAATATCCAACATTTTTTTAATAACTTTTATACTTATATTTTATGTGAGCAAAATTCTACATATATATATAAGTACACCAGTGTTTTTTTTCTTTTTTTGGATTGGTTATGGTAGTTGTATTTGTGTACGCCACATTTCTCAGAATCAAGGTGGCTTGTTTTTCTCCCACACACTGCTTTTGTACAATGTACAACATTCTTCTGATCTTAAACCAAAGTGTCTTTAGAGACAAACAAACACAGCAGAATTGGCTTTGCCATTCTAGTAGTTCTCAAGCAAATGTCGCTTTTTTTGTAAATAAATAGAAACATATTTGGGAGAATGGTGAATTCTTGTCATTTCGGATATTAAAAATGTAACAAGTTGCAATTGGAAAACTATGAGCTGCACAAATAATCCCTCCAATGCTCAGGCAAGAAAAATGTGTAGAGGAGAGCTCCAGCTGAGTTCTCAGGAGTAGAACTTGCTGTTGTTTATCTTCTTTTCTTTTGTCCTGGAGCACAAAGGAAATAGAGGCAGCAATTAGGGACCACATTTAACTTGATCTAACTACATACCCCTGCCCCAACGTCTTGTGAATCTGAAGCTCACCTTTGTTTCTCACTGGTGCTATACTCTCTCGTGAGGTTTTGTTGGCGAGGGATTCCAGGGCGTGAAATGTTGCTGTGAGTGTCATACAGAAATGGTTCGCTGACCTCCGCCTGCTTTTTCCTCAGCTGGCTGGAGGATGAGTACAGCTCCTCCTCAGCTTTCTGAAACGAGTCATGTCATCGCAGTCACAAAAATACCTCCATAGTGGCTGATCCTTTGTCTCTAATTTCAATTAAATGGATATGAATACTTGTTGATTTACATACATATTCAGTGGCTTCAACACTGACAAATATAACAGTGTAGGTATTCTCACCCCTGCTTGTTGCACATTGATGTAGACGAGCAGAGAGGCTAACTCTAAGTTTTCACTGTAGCCGTTCTTTAGAGGCACGGACCGGTAACCTGTGGAAACAAGTGTTTGTCAGAGTAAAGAATGAATTCTCGCATTTTGCTGTGGATGTGATAAAATTTAAGGCCAGATGATGTGCTATATTTAACAAGAGCTAAAATGCTCAGCCTGTGGTTGTTGTGGATGTAACTCATTGAACTCCCATAATGCAGGAGTGTGCACAAACTCCAAAATGTAAACATTATGATTTGACCATATGTTTGTATTCTTTTTTTTAATTATTTCAAATATATTACCTGTGTTTACCAGCAGTAAATGCCATTTCACTTTCAGGCTTGATAAATCACATTGCGTGTTTATTTTCATTCTCTCCTCCCTGTAGTTTGAACATAATTTAGTACGTGTAAAGTAAATCAGGCCCTATATGTGTCACTCTGCAAGGCAAATGCAGAATTTGAGGTTGCTACTCTTTAAATCCAACAGTGACCTCATGACCCACATGGTTTCATTTCAAGAATTGCTCATTCAAAGGTAAACAAATTTTTCCTATGCTTGTAATCATTTAATCATTTATTGGCCCTTATTTTTATCCTTTTATGCGATATCTAACAGTATACAGTAAAACATAGTTAAAAATTTTTGATGAATGAACATAATGTATAACACATTTTGTACACTTGCTTAGTTAGATTTTGTACTAATTTGTATTTTACGCTGTTTACTGTGTGTACTTTATTGTGTACTGGTTCTGTACTTTTCAGGATGTGGAAACCACCGGTTTGTGTTTGAAGGCCTAATTAAGTGTTAGTTCATTTAACTTGAGTTCAATAAAAGAAATTATAAATAAAATGAATAAAACAAGATGTAATATTGAATACAACTGCATTAAAATACATCGACCTGTTCACATTCTAAAGTCATTTGTTACATACTGTTTTATTTTCTAGATTTCAAGCACAACATAAAAGTACACAAACCTCATTTCTGGTGACCTAAATCATATTTTGTAATATTCTTCCTTTACAAAGACTCACAAGCTTCATGTGAACAACTGTTCCCCAGCTTTGATGTTCTGTACTATGTCCCACCTGAGCGGATGCCTTTGACAGGAAATGTGGCCTGAGCCAGGAAGTTGGGGTCTGAGAACATGTCCTCCTCGTTGACCACAAAGCGCAAGAAGGTTAACTCGGGCTCGAACACGCTGAAGATAACAGGCTCTGAAGGGGCTTTCCACACTGGGTTCAGACCGTTGTCCCCTGCAGTTGAAAGAACATCAGCTCTGTTAACACTCAACGAGAAAAAAACCATCAACCCATGAGGCCTTCAATTTAAAACTTCTTTCACTTTGCACATTTCTTCCCTCTTCCCTCTTCAAATTCTAGAGATTTCACCCTCCCCATCTTCTTACGATAGACTGTGGTCTTGAACTTGTCTTCTGTGTATCCACACAGCTCAATCTCAACAAATGGACTGGCGATGCTGCGGCCGGGCTTAGGGAGGTGTCTGGCAGCAATCACCTGCAGAGGATAAAAACTGCTGTGATGAAGGGTTATAAGGAAGCTGATATTCATCCAGTATTTCCTTGTTTTATTACAAAATAAAGATACCAACATTATGTCCCTGTGAAATGACAATGCACTTTGGTTGTTACAATAATTAACATGATCCTGAACCTGAAGCAGCATCACGATGGCGACATAGCGTATGTGTGAGTAACTTGTCATTAAATGTGTGTCTTTCCATACACACACGTACCCGAACTGCAATGTTGTAAGTGACTTTCTTCTTTTCCTGGAAAGGGTCGTAGCTGTCAGAGCGCATGAACTCAGGCTGCAGCACAAAGCCTGTGCATCCATTCACGCTGAAGAGGGCACTGTTCAGTTGGGTATATTTATCTGTGTGAACACACACACACACACACACACACACACACACACACACACACACACACACACACAGTGTCAGGATGCCAGTTCTAAATTTACTGTAATAAATAAAGTCAAGCACTTGTCCCGATAAGGGGTGAGGGATCTTTCCCACAGCTGCTCACATCAGTCC
>OMLM01016151.1:0-19289 GCA_900302695.1 Helostoma temminkii | reverse complement strand
TTGACAATCTACATCAATCTGGTCAAAACTAATCTCAGTTTGTTTTGGTCCCACTTTATTTTAGAATGATTTACATGAACGTCCTGACATAACTGTTGATTATCGGCCATCAGATACACAACATTCAGTTTTACTAGAAGACTTCGCTCTTTAACTATTGATGAGAGTGTAAGTGGTCCACTTTCTCCGCTCCCACCTCCCCTGTTCCTCTCTTCCTCTTTTACTTCCTGATTGTTATTTCAGCTGGAGACACGCAGGGACGGCTCTCGGACTGAATGTTGTTCCCTACATCAATATACGTTTATGTATTATTAAACGCTGCATGTGGTCTCCTGCAGAAACTATGTTATGACAGGTCTGAGAGGTGTGCAGGTTAGTATTCTGCAGAGAGGGGAGTGCAGTAAGCCTGCACATTTAGAAGAACAGTCACACAGTCACTTCTCGTAAAACTCAGCCGTTGTTGTTATTTATATGACTTTACATGACGAGCACATGTTGAATAATAAAAGTTGTAGCTACCAAGCTCTTTTCTAACCCTACACACCAAACCATTACTCTAACCACTTGCCTTCTTTAAATGATTGCTGATCAAGTTAATAAAAAATAAACGTTTATAACCCCCTTTAATAACTGAGGTAATAGGCCTCTTTTGGCCTTTTTTTTATCATTTTTATTGGCGTTACTTGTGCAAATGAGCCAAACCTAAGCCTAAAATCTCATCTTTTATCATGCAGACGTGGGATCCAGACCTGATGGATCATAGCTTTCTATAGAGCTCTGACTGGCTGTGGATCATTTTTATTATTACAGATGGACTGCTAACTGATATTACCTTTCACGGACTGAGCTATATGCCAAATCCATTCTCATCTCAAGAAAATTCAAGTCCCTGGAGAAAGGCTGGTTTGTATTACAGAGAATAGCGCTGCAAGTCAAAGTGGGGGTCAAGACTCTCCAGGCAATACACAGCACCAAAGTCATCAAATGTGTGAAGAGAGTTCGATCTTACCCTGCATCGTTGTGCTCGTGGGCTCTGCGAAGAGTGGAATAAGCAGGAGATAGATGAGGTAGACAAAGGACAGGGCATTGTACCTGAACAGGCAAGCTGTGGAAATAAAGACACAAACACAGATTAAAAGTTTTGCAGCTGAACAGTTCAATCACAATAAACAGCAACAGAATCTGCATTAGACTGCACTTCTAACAGTAAATAAATGCAGAAGATCAGCTAAAAGCGGAGTTGACAGAAACATGTGGTAAAACTCATTAAATGTTCCTGGTGCAGAAAAGCTGCTCGTGGCAATAAAAAAGCCCGAACATTCCTCTCAACAAACTTTACACTCACAAGCCTCATTATCTGCTCGTCTGGCCTGCATCACAAAAAGTACCTGAGCTTAATTCAGTCATTCGGAGAACTGATGGTTGTTTTGAAGTAAAATAATCACTCAATAGTCCTCGGGTGTTAAGAGGGAGAATTAACTGACTGAGCTGCCTCTGGTCAGATCTGTTTAATGCCTCACAAAGTGCAGCTCTGGATCAGATTCCATTTCAGTTTCATGGATTGTTAGCATTATTATAACTGGATCATTTTTTATAATTAAAATCTGCAAAACACAGCTGCATCACACACACACACACACACACACACACACTCGTAAAATCCACGATGTTCCTCTGAGAAAGAAAAAAAACTTTTAGTTGCCAAAATGTTATGTAAAACACAGGCACATGCATGGAGACTGTGAAGTGTCACGTCTGAAAACACATCAGTGTTGCTGTTTTCGTCTTTGTGATCACAAAGTGTTTTATTTCGCTACAACGTCTGCATTTTATTTGTTTAATTTCATTTATTTACGCGTGTGATTAAAGTTAATGGTAAAGAAAATTAGACAATTTTCTAATTTATTACAAAGGCTGTTTGTAATTTTTGTGCATTAAGTAACAAACATGGAACAGTTTACTTCTTTCTTTTATTTTTAAACTTAGAGCTTTTTCTCTCCTTTTGACAACAATTAGTCAATTAATCATTTAATTAATTGAAAACTATTTTACTACTTAACATTATTTGGTTACAGTTGTGCGACAGTGACACTTTACTGTTACAACATTTAACAGACTAAACGATTCATCAACCGTTGAGATTAATCAGAATCATAAGTGTTGGCTGCAGCTTTACTCATCTTTGATTTCAGTCAAGCGTGTTACAGTATCCACGATGTGTCACTACACTGGATTATGTAACGCCGCACACTCATCATTTCCCCACTTATACATACACGCATACACAACCTGTCAAAGCACATAAAGGAAGTCTGTTGAGCTCAGTGAAAGTTAAATTGCTTAAGTGCAAATGTGACTTCCAAAAACCATTAATTGATGTATTGATCCTTAACGCACCTCATTTCCCCCGAGTCAGACTGACCATCTGCCCTGATTGGGGCTTTTACCAGTTAAACAGTTCACATCACCTGCTGACTGAACATCAATTAACGCGTACAAAATGAACCAGACTGTGGCAAACACTTACCCGTTTCAACACTGAAGCCAAAGCACGAAGCACGTTTTAAGTGTTTTAACAACCTGAGAATCTGCTGACAATCCGCTAAAATATTTAGCAGGAGTCACAGTCTTTCCAAATGTAAACAAAATATTAATAAGTTGAATCAGTTCTTATGTTTCTCTGAAAATTTCTAGGCCGGTTGGTGATGCAGGAAAGTGCACTGTGACTTTGTATGAAGTTTTTCTCTGTGGTTAAATCAACAAGCAGAGTTTACAATCTGGTTAGCTGCACAAGTTACCGTCTTAGTCATAGGGATCAGCCCATCTGGACAACTACTGAAAAATTACACTTAACTGCTGAATATACTGCTTTATTTATCTCTGCACACTCAATGAACCTATTCATTGACATCTGACTTAGCTCTGACTTTCCCCTTTAACTAGAGCCTTACAGCAAGTGAACATCAGGGGTTTCCCTGTGCTCAGACCAATGAAAACTATCTCATAAATGTTACAGGGCAGTCTTCTACATCATCAAATTTCAAGTATGCACGAATACTTGACACATCTGACAGATTCACCACAATTTTAACAAAGTCTTTATTTCTGCACCACCTCTAGCCCACCCACTTCATTTTATCATTGTTAAATGGACCTGCCTGTTTTGACCAAGCACTCTGATGTTGCCCCTGTTATTGGTCTACAGTGAGTTACAAATCTAAAGTAGTTTTTTTGATATATACTGTGTAGAGATCAGGATAATCTATCTGTATCTGCATGGCTCTGCTCCAGTTACTAGCTTGCAGACACTTGACCGCAGTCTTCCTGACCATTTGCCTTTGCTGTATGACTCACCATCTGAGGATTTTTACACAGGGAATGAAAATAAACTGCTGTTGTTTTCAGACATCAGATTACAGGAAAAAAAAACATTAACGGGTGAATCAGGCTTTTGTTTTTCCCAGTAAAAGCTATTATTACTGACACAAAGGCTCAACATAAAAGACACAAGCTAGCTTTAAAAGTGAAGTCAGCACCAACTGACTTCAGAGTTTGAGCCCAAAAACATAAACGTGGTGATGGAAGATAAGACAGTGCGGTGCCTGGCCAGGCCAAGCACTGGGAGATATCAGAGGAATTTAAACCACTCTGAAGAAAGTAATACAGAGCATACCACATCAAGCCTATACCACCACTGTGCAGAGGTTTGCTGTTTTTATCAGAGCATGGAAACATGAAACAGACTTTAGTCAGAGTGAGCAGCTTACATGCTAAGTGTAAAGTTTTCGTTTGATATAACAGTCACTTTTTTATAAAATATCACAAACTAGTAAGAAATTCACACAGAAGTTTCAATGTGACTGTCTCATCCTTTCAGTCCAAAACCTAAATATATTAGTTAACTACTAGAAACTAATAATCTGCTAATTATATTACCAATTAATGGATTCATGTATGTTTTTGGTAATAGAAAACCTAAATTATATTAATGCTGATGTCAGGTTATTACCAAGAAATCACTCCACTCCATTTGGGAAGAAAATATTCAGAAATGTTATTTAAAAATGTAAATAATACTAATAATTATGACTATTATTATTACCATCTAAATATAAAATAATAGTTGTGATTATTATTATTTTCCAAATTGTTAAATATTATTTGTTGTCAGTTATGTATTGGACTTCCTACAGCTTCTATTTTAAACTAAATCTTTGTAAAATGTAGCCAATTAATTCCTCTACTAATGAATAATTGAACTATTCATTAAAGCTCATTGAAACACTCTCCATTTAATTCAAGTTTAAGACAAAACGTCTGCTTGCTAGCTAACAACACTCAAGCTACTGACTAGTTAACAGAAGCTAACTTCCACCAGCAAGACCCACTATGTAACGTTACAGCCTCCGTATGAGTTAAGTAGAGAAGAGTCATAAAGTCAATATATTGACTTAAATGAAAATAATGTATCTAATAATTTACATTTGATTTAATCTAATGTTGGTTGGAACTATTTAATTGTTTTCGTTAACTTAAAACTGTTTAATTTGGTTTTACTGTGAGCCTCAAGGCTGCAGAGCTTGATGTCTGGATTTTTGTGTGTTCAACTATACATTGTATTGATAGTCATATAATTACTAGAAGGGGCTGTCACTATATGTTGCCATCACTAACTAATCCCAGCACATCAAAGCATTATATTTCTACAACAAGATCTCTATGACGGTACCCACTGTGGCTGCTGTGCGAAGTGCACTGGCACAGCATCTATGGCATAATGTGGGAGCAGAAATTGATTTTTCTTTTCTTTATTAAATTAAAACTCAAAAACAGAAACAAGCATCATGGATACGGTGATGCACCAGCAGCTACATCCCTGCATGTGAACCGCCGCCGCTCTGCTGCGACCTGCACCTCTCAACACAGCTGATCTGTATGTGCATTTATGCCACACGTTTGATATTAGATCAGACGTTTGGGAAAGTGCACGATCATAATCGTGTTCACACTCCAAACTCTGCCGGTAAACACATAAACAGCAGCCTGTTTGATCAATGAAACTGTAGCTGTGTACAAATGTGTGTGTGTGTGTGTGTGTGTGTGTGGTCGAGGCACTGTGTACACATGGGCCCAGCAGTTCTGTCCGTTTCAATAGAGGTGCTGTCAGATGGCCAACAGGAAACACAGACTGTGTAACGTCAGCAGACAAGTCTTTCACTAGGACACGAGGAAAGCGACGATATGTAACATATCTCTCTACTGAACATACAGTAATGGTGATGTAGGTGTTTGGAGTCAGACAGCATCTGCTGTGCTGTTTATTCAGCACCAAGAGGCCAAAGAATACTGTACTGACCCATTTTACCATAAAACATGTGGAATCACAGTCAAAATATATGAAGTTGGATGGAAAACAAATCAAAGGGTACAAACAATCAAGAAAACATTAGCAGTGTTATCAGATCCGATCATTAGTTGTAATTAAGATGAGATAAACAGGTGCAGATCAGGTGATACTGATGACAGAAATACCTTTGCCCATCGCTAACACCATCTTATATATGTTCCACCGTACATTTCCTCTTTCCTGTCATTTATTGTGTACAGCCGCAGTGAATGACAAGCACTCATTTGCACTTTGAAAAAACATAAAATATTAAAAAGGTATCTTTACGATAAAAGGGGAGGCATTTCTTCTCTCCCTCACAACCGCATTATTAATTCATACTGTTAAAACGACTTTCCACGAATTAATGGAGACAATGCACGGCCTCGCAATTGCTTTTTGGAAATAAAAGGGGGCGTCGGGCTGTCAAGTGATGCATTAGGGTGGTACTGAGTGGGTCTTATCTATAGAAAGCACACTGTTAGCTTTATAAGTAGCTCAGTGTAATAAGTCTTACGCAGACACCACAGTGAGACTAACCATTCTCATTCGTGGTCTACCACAGGATTATAGCTTAAAACTAAAAGTAAATAGCATTTAATAGAGTCTACAACCAAGGTGTGATCATACCTCGAGCTTCACCTCCACTCAGCTGCATTTAACTGTGTCTGTAAATCTGTGATATAGAAACAAACTAAGTACAAAAAAAGTACAAAAAAAACTGCAAAGTTTGACTTTTCTAAATCTGCAGAGCAAATAAAAAAACATTCAGTAACGCAGCAACAATATCTTCATCTGTCCAGAGGACTTTTCATAACAGTGTTACAAAACGTGAACAAAATAAAAAACTCAAAAAAAAAAAGGCATCCTGACTGAAACTCAGAGGAATGAACGACAAAACCTGTTGTGTCAATATGACAAAATGCCAACGAATAACATTAATGACACTAATAACTGAAGATAAACAATCGAAGCAACGCTGATTCATTAACAGTCACCGAGACATTTCAGAAACCACCATGGGAAGAAATTTACTAAGTAATAAAACTGAAAAAGTATCTGTTTTGACTGTAGCACATTAGATGTCATTCGCTTGTCTCTGCATTTAAATTAGGTTTTATTCTGTAAAATTAAACAGAATAAAAAATAAAATACTGTGACTTCAGTAACACAAACTGTGAAAACAGAAACAGTTAGTCCCACTTGTTTATTTGAGACATTACCAGACATACAAACTGACACACAAACAGACGCCGTGTGTTGTGACTCCTAAAGCTGGCACACTGTGCAGTGACTGGACGCCCTGCTGTCAGCTGTGTTCCCTTTACTAAACCCAGTAAAAGGTGGCAGGTAA
This sequence comes from Helostoma temminkii, assembly GCA_900302695.1. Lineage (NCBI taxonomy): Eukaryota > Metazoa > Chordata > Actinopteri > Anabantiformes > Helostomatidae > Helostoma > Helostoma temminkii. Next base: position 12,549 of record OMLM01016151.1, on the reverse strand, counting down.
GAGACATAGTTCTGGTTTTGTAATTTATGTATTGTATATTGATGGAGTATCGCTGTGTACAGCCTATTTGTTTTGTCAGGGTCCAGTTTTAGAGCATAAACCTCAGCAGCGATGGGGATGAAATGACCTCCAGCACTGTGAGGTCACCAACAAATCATCACGACAGTAAATTAACTTTTCACACAATCATAAATTTGTTTGCTGCTCTTAACATCCTGCGCACATGAATACTTCAGATTTGTACCATGACGTTATTATTATTAACCACAGTGATTTATATTAGTGTAAAACGCTGGTGAGTGTTTTACCTTGTAAAAATACTAATAAAGCTACAAAGTAAACTGCGTACACGTCCTTTAAAGTGACGTTTAGGTATAACAGACTGGATAACGGTGAATTAACTTTACATAAGCTGTTAGGCGAATCATCAGCCAACCACACCTGGCGCACACATAATCCATTAAGATGCGCAAAAAGGGAAAAAGTTAAAGAAAAAGCACTCACCAGCTGCAAGACACACTGGCAGCAGCAGCCTGAAGACCAGTCCGCACACCACCTGAGAGGCCATGGCTCTACGCAGCCCGTGTTGATCCCACCTAAAAGTTGCTGAGTATTGTCTCTCTAAGGTTTCTCTTGCATCCCGAACTCCTGCGCTCTGTCAAATCCCAGCTGGCATCAAACTGGCGCCCTCCTCCAAGCGACGACATCGGCTCTCCCTGATGACACCTGGAACCCGGTGGTTATTCCACAAGGAGAGACCGCGCATTTGTCAAGGTTCAGCACAGCAGGTATGCCGCCGGTAAGTGATGTCACCATCACAGTTTAGCTGCTCGGACGCTTTAGAGCCATGTTGACGGTGCGCGAACCGACTCAGGTGCGCAAACAGCTGCGCCGGTGCAGGGCGCAAAAATACCAGAGAAAGGAGCCAAAAAGTTCTCAAGTCCAATTACACCTCTTTTTTAAAATACAAAACCCCATAAACTAAAAACATAACAAATATTAAAACGTCAACTCACACTACTTTACTATGAAGGGTGATAAGAGAGCTCGCAACAACTGGTTAAATCTACTCTTCCCCTTCTCTCCCCCTGGAAATTTGACTTTGTGCTTTTTAGTGTGGACTGTACTCACCAACAGGAGGCTACAGGATGAACCAGTGATTGACGCCTGGTCCAGCCAATCAGAAGTCACCGCCGGCAGCCGGTCCAGCCCTCTAATTAGAAGCAAGAGGTGGGACGCAGAGGTGGACTCAAATACCACGAGTTGTAAATGAAACTGTGTCACAAATCCAAACATTTTGTTTGATTCCAAACAAGAAAAGCTTTCATTTCGGATCTTGGTTGGATAAGTGCGAGCATCTCCAGGAAGATTTTATGAATTTAGCAGACTTCAGGTCTGCTGCGCAGCTATTTATCAGAGAGAGACAGTGACGCCTAATGGCATGAGCCCACCCTGCACAAAGCGGCACATTGTCTGAGTTTCCCTGGGAGGAAGGATTTTACCAAAATGTTTTCAGTTCTGGAAATAATCACGAACGTTGCAGCAAAAACGTCTCCTCTGATTACATTTAATTCAATTGTGTGCTGAGTGAAAAAGACGCGTAGCGTGACGCAAACCTCAGCCCCAGTGCGCCCAGATCTGTTTGCGTATGTCCAAAAATCCCCTTTAAAAGGCGAGGACATGTGGACCTGCATCACTGTGGTGTTAATAGTCAGTTGTTGAATGTTGTGAAGTTGTGAGGTTAAATTAATGGTTTTAGTAACAACCCCATACAACTCTACTACAATGCCACATTATACTATGATATTGTATTAACTATCCTTTACATCTCTCTCCTCCTTACCAATTTTCCTTTAGTGTTGATTAGCTGTAATTGTGTTACACACAGTGTAAAAATGAAGCAACTGGCAGTTTTGCACTTGCCAACATCTTTAACATCCCTCTCTCGTGGGTTAATGACACCAGAGGTTGTTACCAGAGCAGGTGGAGATAGGAGGGTCAGTGTTCGTGGTGTTTCAACCGCACTGGGTCAGTGAGGCCTCGGGTATGAATTGTGTGAGAGTGCTTAGATCCTGGTAACACTGGTTTAAAACTCCAGTTTCTAGATTAGGTACAGTTTGTTAAATTACTGCCTCCCACTGGTGTAGCCCTGAACTGTTTTCCTTTGCTGCTACTGTACTTGATTGTTTTAGGTAGATTTGTTTTAGATCAATTTTTTTCTTCCCTGCAATAACTCTAACTTGCTAAAAAAACTAGTAAGGCGTAGATTTTGTGGCTAAGTAACAGGAATTAAATTATGCAAGCTGGGAAAGCTCTTAGAATTTACAGTGTGCTGTTTCTAAAGTAGAAGATCACAGTACGTCCTCCTCCACTACTCAGAAGTGCCTCTGCCTACAGTATGTACAAATCTTTTTGTTATTAAATACTAGACTTTTTTTTTTTTTGCAATAACTGGGATTGTTGACAGTTTACATCACAAACACCAAAAGATTTTCATTTTAAAAACAAATTTATTTGCTTACAAAGTGCTTTTGTTACATCTTGTGTTAGAGCACTTTATTTGCAAGTACTTGCAATTTAATTTCTGCCACCTTTACTTGTCATAAATTCCCAAAGTCTGTGTGAATATAGTGGAGGGATTAAGATACTTCTTCCAAGATATTAGTCTTAATAGTAATTAAAAGAATGTGGGTGACATGTTGTGCACAACAGGAACAGCTGGAGCAATTTGTCAAGAGGGTTTGTCAATTATACCCCATCGCGAAAATGCAATTTTACAGAGGAAGTCATGCCATGTTTTAACCACCTAGGTGTTCAGGTGGGATGAGCCGATGACTGTGGAGACCACAGCATATTACTGACAACTCAAAACAATTTTGATCTTTTCCTCTTGTTCTAGAAATCACAATCTGCACAGAATATTAATATAAATTCATAATGTTATTCCACTCAGTTTAAAAGTTTTAGTCTGTAAATATAATTAAAGGAGTAATAATCCAGATGTTTCACTGGAAAGTCCACACAGTTTAAATAAAAATAATGCAGTGAAGGGAATACATGTAGATTTCCCAGAAATACAGTAAGAAACACTTAAAACCCCACTTAATGTTATTTACCACTACTATTAAAATAAAATGCATTCAGGATCAGGCTCAGAAACGCTGACCTCACGTTTACTGGTTTTAACTGAAGCATTAACATATGAATAAAACCAATCAGTCAATCAACATATTCATGTTTAACGACTATATCGACAAGGGAATGATCCATGCTGTTGTTTCCTCCAAAGTGCATTAGGCAGAAGGGGAGGAAGGTATGATGGGAGTCGTCAGGACCGAGCCAAATGACCCTCCACGTGGAAAGAACAGGGCACTTAAAGCAGCAAAGGTTGCTTGTGATGAATCACCATTTGGCTTAATCGCCAAAATGGATTCAGCTAAGAAAAATAAACAGCTGCAGAAGGAAAAGCTGACTTTGAGAAATCAACGTGCTCGCTGCCAACCTCTGTCCCGAAGCTTCGCTTTTCCCTGGAAATCCAGACTGTCTGGATGCTCTGCTGCAGGACTCGTGTGTGGGCAGTCCGAGTCACCACGAGACCTGAACTGCAGCCAACAGTGATCAATAACCAACCTCAAAACCTGTCAGCCCTTGATTTGTTTTTGCCGTTTGACGTCTGTATCTGCTGATCTAATCCCTCATATGGATGTGAATCTTAAGTAACATTTGTCTTTGATCCATTATTCATTCAATTCTTGAGAGGGAGTTATTGATGCACCCTCAGACCAAACGGACACAACAGTTTGGCACAGTGCACAGTGGGGATTCAAGTCGGTTTCTCCTGATTCATCTGCCTCACATTAACATCAGTGCTGTGACAAATACAACGGGCATTATGTGTTTTTTAAAAATGCGAAGCTTGTGCTTTTGAGTCCTGCGATTGACACTGTGTCACAAATGCATTTATAAAAACGTACAGCCTCAGAATAAGGGGAACATGGTGCTATTTGGATTCATTCATACTAAAATCAAGATTTCCAGCCATATTAAATTAGCATGCTAACATCCTTGTACTGAAATTGCTAATATGTTAAAGAGTGCATGCATATTTACCATATTAATCCTCTTGGTGCTGGCATGCTAACATCAGCTGAGGCTAATGGGAACATTATTAGTTTTACAGGGCATAAACCAAATATTGACCAGATAATGGTGTTAAAGCAAAATTCAACAGATCCTGAGGGGACGTGATTGCTCAGAACAGCGATTTTACTGCCATCCGGTGCCTGTACACTGCAGGATTTATGTCTTTAGTTTGTAAGATACTGTTCTACACTTGTACTCCCATAATCCTGATGGATTATGGGAGCTCCTGCAGATTATGTTTCTATACCTGCCCTCTTCATTTCCTGACATTTCTTGTCCTCTTGCTATTGGCCACACCACGCCAGTAAACTGTGGTGTGACCCCACCTTAAGGAGAAATTAGATTCATTGTTCAGGTAAGTCATGTGCTGCACACAGTTGAGCTGGAATACAGGGCTCAGATAAACAGTGTTCTGATCAATTACAGCCGAAACTGACTGATCATGGAGCTCGGGTTCAGTGGGTTCAGCAAATGATAATAGATCAAGAAAGCAGGAGAATGAGATATAGTTGTCAGAGGAAAAGCAAAAGTTAACACTAGTCAAGCAAAATATTTAACAGACAGACCAATGATGGGAAATGATCCAGTTCATCCATCCAGAAGGCAAAAAGGAGCAGGTGACAAAATGGTTTGAGATGAGTTTTCATGAACAGTCTGGTAGCAAACGCTATCAGAGCGGGCCAGACAGAAATAGAGGAACCCAAGGAATTGGGAAAAGATGAACAGGGAACTGATCGAATGAATGATAGAGTCACACACAAAGTTAGTGATAGCACATAAATCAGCCATATCTTTTCTATTTTCCAAAAATTGTCTTTTCTGTTCAATCTCTCAGAAAGAATCTTGCAAAACTAGAAAATGATGTGAACAAAAGTTTGTTGTTTGTCTTTCTAAAACCTAACAGCACAGAAACCCAGGCAGCCTGAAATATTCATGTGAACACAGAAAATCTTTCTAAATTCGGAATTTCTTGTCATTTCCATGAAGATCTTATGCTTTCAGTCTGCAACATCAGTTGTAATAGGTTTTGTCTTAAAATCTAGTTGAGATTTTAAGAGAAATCTGTGACTTCCTGGTGGCGCTAGATGGAAAAATCAAGGGATCATAAAAACAGATGGATTTATCCTTAAGGGGCCATGAATGTCTGCACAAAACTCATTAATCTGTTATTTGTTTAGATGTTTTAGTCGGAGAGCCAGCTTTCTAGCATGTCTGTCTTAAAAAGCAGTCAGACGCCCACAAAACCACTCAAAGAGGTTTTTCAAGCTGTAATGATTCCTTCAGTTCTTACCAACCATGAATAGATATTTTCCTAAAGCCTGTTTAACTAATGCGGACCAAAATCCACAGTCCTTCTTCTGCGCATAAATGTTTTTAAATGTGTATCTAATAATATTATGAAACTTCAGCAGCCTTAGTTATCAAACAAAATTTCAAATAAAATCTTTTGAGATGAATTAATATCTCTCTTTATGTTTTCATGGACAGGTGCTGCAATGGCAGAACTATAAAGAGGACGAACCTGATGTGATTCAGCTGGAAGGTTGAGTCTATTTATCTCCAGATAAACTTACATTTGCACATTTTGCAATTTGTCCTTCCATTACTTTATGTTACTGCAAGTGTTTATTGAAAGATTTCTTAATGATTGTTTCAGTGTCCATGAACCCAGCCTTTAAAAACTCACACTCAAATATATCTATAAATTTGTTTTTACTTAAACAGATTTTCCTACTAATCACAGAGTGCAGTTAGTGCATCAGTTACAGATGTGATACACGGCAGGAGGTAAGACAAATGGACACAGCTAAAATTATTTAACTGTACAGTCTGAATGCAAACCGATGCAGGATAATGGCGCTCATTAACTGATGACTCCAGGTCTGTTTAGTGGTGTCATCAGCTTCTATTATCTTAGCATTAGCAGGCAGGAAAATGCCCGCGTTAATGCATATACCCAGGATGTCGTCCTCATCATAAAGAAGTGATATGTTGAGAGATGCCTTGTATTTTCCCCTGGGTTGTTTGTAACATTACATTCTGAAAGATTCACAGCACTTAGATTGAAGTTCTGCCTCGGGCTGTAAAGCCGTGCATTATTAACTAGCGTTTGTGTTCCTGAAGAAGTCCCAAAGCAGCGGAGAGTTTGGCTTTTAACACAGCAATCATGACCTGAGGCCAAAGGTCACTGAGACATCACTCCTCCGTTGTGCTGCTGCAGACAACAGAGCGAGTCTTTCATAACATAACGGGCTTCTTGTGAGGAGCAGCGGGCGGCGTCGGCTGTCAAAGAAAACAGAGAGAATGACTTGATGAGGAGGAATACTGAGAGCGGCTGAGATGAAAATGCAGTGGAGTTGTGCCTAATAAGATTCAGTAGAGTTTGGTGGCTTTCAGCCCAGATTTATATTCTATTTACATCAATATTATCTTAACTTTTCATCTAGTGACTGAGGTTTGCTTTGTTTAGTACATGTTTCAGAAGCTTTAAACCCAGAATAATAAATTTGTTTACGTTAGTGACTCCTTCTGGGAACACTCAACCTTTCCTCCCCTACTGTCACATATATCATAATTATCTGACGTCCACAGTCATGATTCACTATTTAGCCGACTTTGTGACAAAGTGTTGGTCACTGCTGGACCTTTACTGTGCTTTGCTACAATTCCCATAACAGATTTAAGCAATCCCCTGAATACAGTGTGGACTGTTCATGAAGTTAAAGCTGAGCAATGGCATACTAACAGACATAATAAGCGTAGAAATCACGAAATCTCTTCAATTTCTTAGCTGTGTTAAGATATTTTTGGACCCTACTGATACATATTTCTGACATATCTGTGTAGTGAAACTGTTGTTTGATATTTGCTATTGTATAACTTTAACCTTCAAGGATTTACAGTATTTTTAGAGCCTGTTTTTGACAGGTTACACTCGTCGTCAACACATGAACACCCTTTCCTCTTACTGCTGAATATCTTCTACATCAGTTGCTCATCATTAGGAGAACGACAAATACTAAAGGTGGATTACACAACAAACAAGTGGTGAGTGTTTTTTCTAGTGTTCCCATTGAGGGTTTATCAGGTACCTAATGCAGATCTAATCTGATTTTAGTTTTAATCATTAAAAGCACAAACAATATTGCTTCCCCCTCACAAAAATATAATAACCTAATGTAACCATGTTATAACTTAAACAATCATCAGGCACTGCATTAGGTATAATGTGATTGTCACTGGGAACTGTGTGTGTTGTTTAAAGGTTTCCTGCTGCATCTGCAAAATCTGCACTGCCCTGACGCTTATTTTTTATTTAGAAGATATTCATTATTGATCCGTGTGGAGAGACTCAGAAAGGGATTAGCTTAAGCAAAGAATGTAAGTATAGAGGTGTATAAATTACAGGAATAACATATTTCTACTAAAAAAAAAGAAAATTCAAATAATAAAATACAAATTATGAAAGTGAATTTTTCTAAAATGCAATAAAAAACTAAAACCTGTTATTTGTCAGTTTGCTTTAACCTTCATTTATCGGACAAAAATACAAAGATTTTTATTATTTTTTTATTATTTTCAATGACAAAAGTCAGGATCTGTGATGGAGGGAGTGCATCAGTAACCATGTGTGACTTGTGTAACTTCGAAGGCATCGTTGATACAGAGCTGTAAACTGGGATTTTATGGAGACACATCAAGGCGACATGTTTTCCTGGGAAGCCAGTGAATATTTCATCAGGACAATGCCAGGCCTCATTCTGCACCTCTTACAATAGGGTATAATGGTGTCAGATATTCAGAGTACCTTCATAGACACAGTGAACAATACTGAAATGATTTTACACATATGTGTATTAAATATGAATTTGTTTAGTGTCATCTTTGTGCCCCTCTGCCATCATTTTAAATATCTATTTTTCTGGAGTTTTATTTTATCTTTGTGTTCACTTGGTAGTTATTTTATGTCTCTTATTACTCATTTTGTTAATAACTTTGTAACTCACATGGTCAACTAATTCAATGCTGATCATGGTTTAAACATTTGGAGAACTGGGTCAGGTCCAACCTGCACAGCGGTTCTGAAATATGTCGTGGTCGTCCTGACCGACAGGGGGCGCTCTGCGCATGCGTCAGAGGAAACAGGACATCCAACATGGCGGCGTCAAAAAGTGTAGCGCTGCTGTTTTGCTTAGCATCGTTTTCTTTGCAAATTAGCTCTTTGACATTTATATCTGAGCCTTGTTACAAACCCATCAGAGACGACAGACCCGACTCCGTGCGGTAAGTGACCAGAACACGCTGGGTTTTACTGAAAACCACCCAGTTTAATGATTTTAGTTGTTGTTTACATCAGAGTGAACTAACGTTAGCTGTTGGCTGCTCGCGTTACTTCCTCGGCTGTGATTTGGAGCTAACTCTAAGTTACTCTGGATGCAACAAAAATACCGTCTTAATATTTATGGAGTATTCCCATACGAATATTTTGTAACTACTAAAGAGTCTGTATAGTAATATAGTTAGCATTAATAACTTTATACTGGTAACTAAGTACATTACTCAAGTAACGTTAGTGTACGTAAGCAAAATATCGAGGTAGCGTAACGTTACTGGTACTTAACTGGATATTTTCTATGTTATGTTGCTATAATGGGATACTATATTACTATAGCATGAAGTGTTATTATGGATTGAAAGTAGAATTACTCCAGTTAAAGTACAAAGAAGTGGTGGTGACGATGATGAAGTGGGTTAAGGGAAACTGAAGTTTGGATGCAAAGCGACATTTTCTGCTTCTTTTTTTTTTTACCATAAATCTGAAAGTAGGTTTTAAATAGTCCTTACAATCCCAATGATGGTCTAGAGCAGATGTGACAAGGATACAAGGACCTGGTCCAAGGTGGTCGACATATGGAAGAAATAATAAGATGGTCTTTTTTTTGAGTTTTCATAAATTAAGCAAAGGTTTCAGGTTTTTTCGAAACTAGGTTGTAATAATTCTTTACTCTCTTCCTGCTGATATAGATCTGAGAATGAACTGAGTGCTGTTATTTTTCGATAAGGTTTAGTTCTGAATAGTCTAAAACAGCAAGTGCAACTGTAAATAGGATTCAGACAGTGTTAAAGGTTGTTTCTAGATCGTCTAACACCCAGGCACAACAATAAGAGCTGCAGTAAACAGAAGAATGTCGCCTTGTAACATAACTTGAGTTTTGTTTAACTTCCTCCTTGTTTTAAAAACATTGTTTTACTTTAAAGTCACCACAGGAGACACAGGTGACAAGTTACTGTTAAAAAAAAAAACAGGTGTGTCAGGTGATTGCTCAGGTAGGAGACAAGGCTGAAAGACTGTGAGCTTTAAGCGTCTTTTTGTTTTTATGTATGAGGCACATGTAGAGCAAAAATACTTGCACATCCATTTTATTAATATTATCAAGTTTATTATTGTTTAAAATGTTTTGTCTTTTTCACCAGTAGTACAGTTGCACTTTGACTATAGGACTTAAAGTACTTAGTACTTAAAGTTAAGAAAAAAAATTGAAGTGGTGCTTTTTAGGCAATTAAATGCCTGTTGAATAAAGGATTTTAATTTGTGTATATTAGTTATAACTCATCATATCTTGTGGACAGTGACAAATATATAAATAATGTGTGTTTATGGGTGAATCTGAGTAAATTCAACAATTTAACTAATGTATTTTATTGTTGTTTTGTTTTTATTTATCTCTCTTTATTAACTTTGATATCTTTGTCGTTATTATTGTTATTATTAGTCTTGTGATATCTGTTGATCTGGATTCCTTGTACTTGGCACATGAATCAGATTCTGGTGTTTTGAGGTGACTATGACCCCGATCCTTTACTTTTTTTAGGACACAAGCCCGTCCGCATGAGCGAGTGAACGTCTCAGAACTTCCTGTCTCGTGGGACTGGAGAAACATAAATGGGAAGAATTATGTAAGCGTCACAAGGAACCAACACATCCCCCAGTACTGTGGTTCCTGCTGGGCCATGGGAGCCACAAGTGCATTAGCTGGTAACCGTGGCAACGAGGGGAAGGAGGGATGGAGGAGGAAGGAAACAAGATTAGAATAGAGGGATGGATAGAAGATGGGGCTTGAAACATTTGTTACACAGTTTGTTCCTATAGTATATTTTTATTATATTATATTGTGCAGTTTTATTGATTACATGTCGCATTAGTGTGGCAGCAGAGCATCCATCACATATCAGCACCCACAAGAAACAAGAAAACGCCACTTCACTGTGAGTATTTGTTTTTCTTTTGTCCAAGATCGGATCAACATCAAGCGTGGAGGATCGTGGCCACTGGCCTATTTATCCGTGCAGAATGTGATTGACTGTGGGGGGGCAGGCTCCTGCTATGGAGGAGATCACCTGGGAGTCTACGCCTACGCACATGAGAGCGGCATTCCTGATGAAACGTGCAACAACTACCAAGCCAAAAACCAAAGTAACCATGTACAGTTTCTACTTTGTTGTACCTGCTGTTGTAGACAAAAATACTTTTAGTCTGAAGTTGTATTTCTGTTCTAACGATCAGTTCTAATTAAGGGAAAACATTAGGAAAACATATGATGATACTAATATTTTAGACTAAAAAGTTTTTCCAGCTTTGAACCAGCAGTTTGTAGAAGACCATTTTCTGTTTCAGCATGCCCTTGGGCAGAAAGCCACATCTTTACAGAAGTTGTTTTATTAGATTGTTGTGGAAACGGTGACTGGTCTGTGCAGAGCCCTGCTCCCTATCAACACATTTGGGATCTGGAACATAGATCGTAACCCAGAGTCCATATCATCCATCATCATTAGCAAATCTCACTGCTCTTGTGGCTAAGCTGAGAGCAACTCAGTGTTGTCAGTTTCCAAAATTTGGTAGAGAGTCTGAAAACAGAAAAGTGGTAGGTGCTACAAGGTGTTCAACATTCATGTACCTGTGTCCAAATATTGGTCATATACATGTATTTTCTATACCGTAGCTCAGAACATTTATTATCATATCTAAAGAAGTGTTGTCAATGAAATAATTTTACTATCTTGTCACATATAAGGACGAATGTACACAAGGCACAGTTGTTGATTACATTAAACTGCATCAGTGCCTATTAACATTTTTTAACTGACATCATTAAAGGTTTTCTGCTCGTCCACAGAGTGCGAGCTGTTTAACCAGTGTGGCACGTGCTCCTTCGCATCATGTGCTGTTGTGAAGAACTACACTGTGTGGAAAGTGGGTGACTACGGAGAAGTTTCTGGAAGGGACAGGATGAAAGCTGAAATTTACACCAACGGGCCCATCAGGTAGGTGAAGTCATCCTCCCATGTGATTTGTAATGATTCATCCACCTACTGTACATCCTCCATGTGGAAAAACAAGATTCAGCTCTTGACAGAGCGATTCTTAATCATAGTGAAGGTTTTATTAGTAGATGGATATTTAATCATTTTCAATACTAAGACTGATTTTATTTCATTTAAATACAGTAAATGATGTGAATGTAAAGTACTGAAAATATTCAGCTGTACAAAAGACGTCTCTCATCGTCCACTTTAATAAACACAACTAAACTTATGGTCTAATTTTCTTTTTCTGTTCCTGCTCAATTATAGTTGAACATTATTTTAGCTGTTATTCTTTTAGTAAATGGTCAGAGTGCCTGTATGCATCCTCCTCCCAGACCTGGATCATGTCATCAGTGAGCTCCTGGACAGTCTGTGATAGCTGGTGGCGTCGGATCGACTGACACATAATGTCCCATAGGAGCTCAGTCTGAACATGAGGGCCAGTCAGTGGCATCAGTGCCTTGGTTATCTAGGACCTGCCTATGCACTCTGGTCACATGAGGCCAGGCACTGACCTGGGCCACGGGGAACCCAGGGCCCACTGCACCGGCATAAGGTCCAGCATTTGCTTTTAGGCTTCAGCCCAGGACCTCACAACGGTTCGGGTACCGTTGACTAGGACACGGCCTCCTCGGACCATTCGCAGACCCACCACCACCTCCACACTGTTCATGCTTGATAATATTACAGGCATCATAGTGTTCACCACAGTATCTCCAGACTCTTTTATTGTCTGTCACATATGTGAAGAGAAAGTGGTGGAACTCCCAGTTCTGGTGTCCTCTAGCAAATGTCAATCAAGCTGCAAGCTACTGGGCTGTGAGCACAAGTTGTACTTGAAGATATCAAGGCCTCTTGCCATCCTCATGTTAGCTAGTTTGGTCAGATACATGCGTCCCAGTAGCCTGCTGCAGGACGGTTTGTAGGGCTCTCGCCGTGCTCCTTCTGAGCAGGTAACAGTCCTGCTGTGGGATTGTTACCCTCTACGGCCACAAACTCTCTGGTGTAACGACTGGAATCAGTTGGTTAGGATAAGCAAGG
>OMLM01016150.1:0-17669 GCA_900302695.1 Helostoma temminkii | reverse complement strand
GGTTAGGTCAGCTAGTTTTGAAGGTTGACAGCACTTGCAAGGATCTATTGGATTTATGAATCACTTTTGAATCCACTCTTGGGTGTGACAGCAGCTTTCTTGTACACTTAACATTCCTAGGAATTAATTTTGTCATAAAAAAACAAAAATGTCTGTTTAAATAGAATTAAGGTTAATGTCAGTAAAAACACATTTCTTTCTGATCTAAAACCCACCTTCAAGTGACGAATTTCACAGGATAACCATTCATCTCATGAAACTATTTGCGACCTGTAGTTGCCCTTGAAGTGGCCGATATACCAATACCACAAACACCGTTACCCTCCATCAGTTCACGTTGGATAAACACACACAATCCTAAACACACATGTGGTGGAGAACAAACAAGCTGACATCTCATCCATATACAACATCTGTTTTGTGTGTGTGTGTGTGTGTGTGTGTGTGTGTGTGTTGAGGGGGGATTCAGAAATGATGCATGATGCATAGCAGCTAGTACAGATTGTTTACGCGGCTTTGCTTTGTGACTTTTTGAGAACAATCTGTGCGTCCTAAAGGAGCCCAATTGATTAGATGGTGACACTCTGCTTAGCGTGCAGTGCCACAGACACAGCTTCCGCACAGAAAAAGAGCACTTTGCAATGTCGTAGGTTGCTCTCGCAGACAGAGCTCTTTCAAGACGATACAGTGCTTAAAATCTAAAGAACCAGTGCATGTACAAACAACGAGAATAACACGAAACATGGAGGAAAAGCAACAGTTTGGATTCTGTAAAGCCAGCGGAGGATTCATGGTTGTCAATAAAGTGCACTTGCCATCAAACCAGTGCAAAGACCTAATATAACTCTCTGTATGTACATAACTACATTTGCAGCAGACGCACAGCCGATTATGATAACAGTTCTCTAATGTCATAATGTAAACAATATTTGATGGACATGATATGAAAAAATATGGCATTGAATACCAGTAAGTGACCGCTACCATAGTGTATCCCTGCTGTCATCATGCATCATATTTAACTTCTTACAAAGTGACAGTGTGTGAGGGAGAATTTTGGCAGTGGGTCCATGTTATGCAAAAATCAGCCAGTTTTCGGGAAAATAAAAGCAATGAAACCCTGATTTTATGCTGTTTAAAACCAAATTAATTTTACAGTGCCTCAAGGAATCGAAGCTATGTGTAGAGGATTTCAATCTATTTAAAACAGCTCATTGAGAAAATGATGGTAATTAGACTTTAGGATTATTAATAATTTCTCTTACGTATGTGTATGTATTTTCTGTTCACTATACAAGTACGCCATTTTGCCTTTGTTTAAATACTATTCAGACAGTCTGTCAAAAAAACTTGACCATTCACAAATAATTCAACTGTACGTTCATCTGCTAAACTGTAAGCAACAACTGTTAGCATGTCTGACTAACTAGCTTACTAGCTACGGTACAAACTGGGCATTACTTCCAAGGACGAGGAGAATATCATTAATAAACTAAGTTACATTTGTTTGTAAGATTACGTTATAAAAACCCCATTCATTAGTAGTATTTATCTTCTGTGTGAATCTGGTCATGGATGCAATTAGAGTTTTGGCTAATGTCATTAAACTCTAGCTAGTAACCCCAAATTAAGTTACCTTTGACATCAGTTTCATCCTTTTTGTTTTTGTAATGTTAAAGTGTAAATAAACTTAAAATAAACCTAAAATATGCATACATAATATAAGCTAGGCAGCGTAAATATCTTGAGGTTTGAACAAAATAACAGTCTGAATGTTCCTTTCATACTGTAATAGAATCTATCACGCAGTTAGCGTGTTCAGTCATCCCATGCTAACATCAGCTATTCAGCTAGCTAGTGAGATCTTGCATCCATTTGGTTTCCTGTGAGGTCCAACAGGTGCTCTTATAATTACATCAGCTCATTTCTCCCTCTTTTTCTGAAAGCTTTAGCGACTAGAGAATTACAGTGTCACCACCGATACATGTATATATCAATGTGACCAAGTCCTAACTGACTCTTAATTTGCTTATCTTGTGAATTTTATTAAATTTGGGATCATAACTTGGAATCCAAGACAGGTTCAGCTCATTGTGTTGTAGACCAATACTGAGTTAGGCAGAAATGATAAAGTAAATATAACTACTGAATTATAGGCTACATAGCGCAACACTTCCACCTGCTTTGTATACTGTACTTTAAACACTTTGATTTTCATTTGATGGTTTTTGTGATGACAACACACAGATCACTTTTAGATAGAGTACTTACACTGTAGATAGATAAGCAGATAAAAATAAATCATTTTAAACAATATATTCATTTCTGTATAAAGAAACATCTATATTTTGTACAACAAAATACCTCATGTACAATCAAGGGGATAAATGCTGCCCATATATTGCCTCGGTTACAAGGATAGCGTATGACTATCATTAGTGTAATCCTTAAGAATTCAATCAATTAGTGGTACTGAAGGCTCTGCCAGGACTAAAGGGAAAGTAGTTAAATGCTTTAGACTACAAATAGCATCAGTTAGTGTTCTGGCTGAGAGGTTATTCATAAGGCCAACAAAACATCTACAATCAGTGGCATTAAAGATGTAAGATGTTTTGTTTTGCATGGCTACACGTCAAACTCAGAAGTCTGAGTTAGCAATTTAAACAGTCACAAAACACTGATCTGCTAATAATCCTAACCAAATAGAGAGTTAGGTCTTGCCTCTTGGGTTCCAGGGATTATTTAGATTACATATACTGTACAAGGTGAAGGTAAGGACCTTATGATCCGTGTCAGCTCCATCAGCCACCAACAGGTTGTGTCCATAAGCCTGCAGTACTAGCACCTTTATTTAAAGTAGTTGAGCCCTGCCACTAGGAAGAACTTCTCCAGGAAAAGCTCAGAATCCAAAACAGCAATATGGGCAGCGCGACCAATCAGGGTGTTGGCTGTGTTAGGCAAAGCGTGGAACACATTCTGGCGGATGAGCTGGCACTCTTTAGCCTCCACGAGTGGCTGCAGGAGGTTGTTGATCATCTCGGTGTACACAGGTCCTTCAAAACAAATATGAGGAAAGTTACGGTGAGTCGTAATATGTTGAAGATGCACCTCTTGTGCTAAAACGTAGAGATAAGTTAACCCATTAAACATGTACTTTCCTGTCAGATGGATGAGTCAGTTTGTGGTTCTATGGGGGAATTATGTACCAGGCATACTCAGTTTTATAAAACCACCACTTGCAAAACAACAGAACTAAGCAAGAAGTTAGCAAATTGACTGTCGCTGAGAGCAATATCTAAAGTTAAAGCTAATATTGGATTGACAAATTACTGGCTGTAGCACATGGGTCTGCAGCAGCACTACTACAAATGTATAGACTGAGAAAGGGTAAGAACTTCAGAACAATACCAAATGATTCTACATAGTGATGTTTACTGGTATAGCATTAGTGCTCACCATTAGCATATATGTCAGGAGAGAAAATGTGCGATTGTCTATAATAATGTCAAAGTAGCAAAGTACTGAAAGATGTAAATATTGAAACAACAGATAAGAGAATCCAGTACAGTCACTTCAGACCTGTGGTTCTGTCTTTGAGAGCAGTTTTGCACATCTCTATTCTGGCTGAGTGGAAAGGAACATAACGATCCTGTGGAGATGCCACTAACACCACATTCTTGAAGAACTGGAGCCCTGAAAGGACACAAAACAAAGGTGTAAAAGATTTTGCATAGTGCGTGTGTGTGTGTATGTGAGTGTGTAAGAGTGAGAGAAACACAATGAGAGGGGGAAAGACAGAGGAAAAGAGGGAATTGGTTGTAAAACACAAAGTACAATCGCAAAGTGTAATGACAGCCTTGATACGATAAAACTCTAGTCTCCTGTCAGTGTGCTTTTAAGAGAGTGCACTGGTGGGTTTCCAATGACAGGGTTTGGATCATTTTGTCAGCCTGCCACAGCTCTGGAGGGGAAAAAAAGCATTTTCAGGCTTATCTTCTTCAAGCCTCTGTGACAAACGACTGCTTTGTTCCACTCACACAGTGGGGAGGCCTCTCACAGGCCTCTCACAGCTCGCTGGCAGGGGTTTGAGTGTTAGCGAGCTGACACGTAGAAATTTGACAAAAAAGACAAGACAGCAACATTTTCATGAATATTTGAATAGACTGTCTTTCAAGTAATAGTCTGTAAAGTGAGGCAGTCAATACAGTGTCTCTTTCAGATTCTTTTCGTACCTGGTTTTTGACTCAGGAGATAGAGGAACGTTTTCCGTGGATCAACGTGATCTCTGAAGGTGAGCTGCAGCAATGATCCTGATTTCTTTAACTTCTGCATTAACCACAGACCTAGAACACACACGCACACACACACACACACATCAGGATTCCTGCTTTTTGAACAGCCAGCACAGAAGCAGAGCAGTAGGGATGATATTCTTAGATACGAGCCTAGATGTTGCTGAGGAGCACAAAACATCGAAGTGCAGTGCTGTACAGCATTGTAAATGCAGCACATCTGCAGTGTGCTTTTTTCACTGAGCTGAGCGGTGGCCTCACCTGTGCTGACCAGAGTGCTGTTGTTGTACAGCGTTCCCAAGTGTGGGCCCGACAGCGAGAGGAAAGTGTGCAGCTTGGGCAAATAGCAGCGGAAACGAGGCCTCGTCAGCACAGAGCGGATGATGATGTTCCCCAGAGAGTGGCCGATGAAGCTGTTGGCCGAAGACAAACTACTTTCAGAGAGATAAACTTGCAACTTGAGTGGGTGGCTGGAAAAAAACCAGTGCCTCCAACGCTGTTGACCTCTGACACTGTACAATATCTTATTATAGACTCTTCTCTGTGTATGAACCGGCTCCAACAGATGCTATTTGGAGAATGTTGTTGAACAAGAATCTCCAAACAGTAATTACAGAAAATGAACTTGTTAAATGTTTGAACATTCTCAAAGGCAATGACAGCTTAATGATGCTAACATGGAGGACATACCATAGAATCCTCCCAGCAGTGGGAAATATTAGATTCATGAAGCTATGTCTGTCAGTTAGTTTAATTACTGCACTGCTACAGTGCTACCCATAATCCCTTATCGGCGTGTCTGTTACTTCTCATCTGTCTCCCACTAAACTAAATATAGAGGTAATGTGAATGAACCAGATGCTGCTGTGGCAGTCCATTGCTTTTGTATTTGATACTTACTCTCTAGAGGATGCCACAATAAAGAAACTTCACAAACTTGGGTGAGAAACTTACAAAAAATAAATTGGCACATTTAGGGCAATTAAGTAGGAAGATGAATAGCTTAATTTGTTGGGAACTAGGCAACACAGTGCTGCAGGAGCACAGTCTATCAAATGAAAGTCAGAAACTTCTTGGCACTGTATGATAAGAGTTTTTCATCCATTTTGTGTCACTTATCCATTTAGAGTTTTCACAGTCTACATATTATCACGAACCAGTGAATCCTATAAGTCAAGACATTCATGCTGTGTACAAATAGAAATGCACAGACTCTGCTGCCATCTACTGACCAAAGGAAATGCAGCCTCTGTTCTGACTTGTCTCAAATAATCAATCATAGTCAATCAAAACATGAGTCGTCTCTAATGTATATTGCAAAGTATTAAAACAGAGCAACTGACCTTATCCTCCCTATGGTGAGGTTGTACAGCTGGATATGCTGAATGATCTCATCCAACAACCTGTCTGTCATGGTGTCGAAATCTGCAAACGTGTCACTCTGCAGCGAAAACGGCAGAAGAAAATCGCATCCGTCAGCGCTTTGCAAATTGCCTTAAAGCTGTTTCACAAAATCTGACTGCATGTGTTATCAGTTTGCTTCCATCAGTGTCTTCTACAAATGTACCTGGTTCCTTTCAGACATCAGAAAGTCAAGTCTGGATCCTGGTAGCCCTAACTCAATAAAAGTCTTCACCAGCCGAAGGTCTGCACTGTTTCCTGGAAGAGAAGGAGAAATCATACACTCGCTTCCTGTCCTGTTTGTCTCTTACAAAGAATGCTTAGTAATCATTTAAAAGACGCCTGGAATATGTTTGACAGAATTTCATTATTATATTCATGCACTACACTGTGAATGGACTCAAACTTGTGTGTGCATTTTTGCCCTTATTTTGCGAATACTTCTAGTTTTTTCTTTTTATTTTATAGAAGTTCTGCTGTGAAACACAACATTGAGCTGTATGCTCACCATCAAGCCCGTGGACACACACCACAAGGTGTATGCCATCGTCAAACTCTTCGTCGTCCTCCTCAGGGGGGAAGTAGGGCAGATCTGATGCCAGGAGAGGAAGGTCACTGTACAAGCTGGCCTGGAAACTCAACTCTTTGAACAATTCCTCTTTGGCTTTGAAGAAACTAGAGAAAAGGGAAATTACATTCAGAAATGAGAAAGATGTTCAATTCTGTATATTAGCAATAAATTAAAAAAGACCTAAAAAAAATATGTACAATTTTAGTTGCACATGCACAAACAAAACGTTGAATTTTGCAGAAGTTTGTATAACAGCTAAAGTGCATCTCATAAAGGTGACTCACTCCTCCTTGTTGTATCTGATTAATTTTAGCTCACACTACCCCCTTCCAAGCAAACCAAGGCGTATGAACTAAATCTCATAAACTCACAAGTAGCTACTCTAAGTTTTACCACTCTGTCATCCCGCCAGGTTACAGATTTTAGCCTTGGAGGAGTCAAAACAAATCCGATTCCAGCTCCTGTACTTTCAGTTAATCATGATGGATTTGTCTGCACACCCTTTGATGTGATTTAATACACTCAGGAGGCATTTCACCTCATCTTGACTTGCTCACTACAAATCTGCCCTCATTTTATTTTGTTATGCTATGTTTCCAAGCATGAGTAACTTCCAGCTATTGCATCAGCTGTCAACAGCCGTCTCTGCATACACATAAAACCTTGTGTTTTGGCCTTGTTTCCATTAGTTGGTGCTGGATTATGATCTCACAATCTCAAGCTTGGAAGAAGCCCTGCATTTTCTTTAAACATTTGATGACAGACGTGTCAAAATGTTTTTTTTTTTCTAAAATTCTCCCTTAGCCTGTAAACCTCAGGGCATACAGGCTGATGTATGTGTTTAATTGATAGCTGAGCTGACGAGCTCTGACGAACATTAATTTACACTTAAACGAACATGAACTATTAAAGACATGGTATGTAACTTTTTTTAAATACTTCCAAAAATCTAAACCTTTCTTAATGAGAACACATGTCGGAGCCTTCTGTAACCAAGGCTGCCTGATCGGTACATTTTATAGCAGAGCATAGTAGAGCGTAGCAGAGCAGGGAGAGAGCTCATGTTATCTTAGAGGATTGATTCCAAACCTCATGCTACTGCTACACTAAGTGGCTTTAACTAGTTTATTATCAAACCACAAATAACTATATCTTTTCATATTTTAATAAGCTATAGTTATTACCTTCACCTGGTAACTGTAAAAAAATGCAATATTTCTTAGCAGTGGTATTGAAGATCATTTAGCAGCTACAGTAGCCAATAGTTTGGTTGTTTTTTTTAATATGTTCAAAGTGCAAAGTTGACTAGCTACTATGCCATTTATCCTGCTAATGTTAATATTTTTCGCTTGGCAGATGTTTGCTAGTTGGTCAGCAAGCTACAATGCAAGACAAAACACGGTAAGTTTGATAAGAAGAAGACACCAACTACAAAGCTAATGCTTATGTGGGTTT
Source organism: Helostoma temminkii (assembly GCA_900302695.1). Taxonomy (NCBI): domain Eukaryota; kingdom Metazoa; phylum Chordata; class Actinopteri; order Anabantiformes; family Helostomatidae; genus Helostoma; species Helostoma temminkii. Next base: position 9,950 of record OMLM01016150.1, on the reverse strand, counting down.
CCGTTTAAAGTCTGTGGTTCTATTTGTGTTGAATTGCAGTGTCATTGTCTGTGTAGATGGAGATACAGTAGCCATCTTTTCGCTATAAAGGTCATTTTCAGTTTAAAGTCTGTGTCTCTTATTTTGGTGCAAAAATGGCTGCTCGCTGGCCGTTAGCATTAGAGTTTCTTTTTTCTATTTAGATAATAAGGTTAGGTTAGGGTTACTTTATGTAAATGCATGTTGAAGCAGACAATAACATGCTATGCAATTTAAATTAATATAAAAACATTAACTTACTTCAGCATTCGTTCATTGGTCTCGTCATCCATGTTCAGGGGATTAAGCGAAGATGAGGAGATGATACCAAATGAGCCTAGGGGCTGATGGGTGATCGGTGAGGTAGTCTGGCGAGCAGACATTCCACTGATAGATGGAGAGTCTCTCAGAACAGAGGAAAATGGCAGACAGGTCGGGGCACACGACACCGACATGTTCACCACCTCCACCATCTTTTTATTCATGAAGGCCAGCCCCGAGTTAGGGATCTTAGAGGGTTTAGTCTGGCCGTCTAAAAGCTCCTTTTCACTAAATGATATCTCTTCCAGATCAACATGCGATGTGATATCGTTGGCTGTCAACCCTGCAAGGTCACTGGGCCTTTGTGTAGTGATGGTGGCAATACCATCTGAAAAGTTGCTTGGGTGCTCAGAAGGTTCTAGAGGTGTTCGAGATGGATCCACCCCCTCCTGGTCGTCAACACCGAGCAGTGTGGTCTGGTGTAAACTCTGACATTCATCTCCACTATTAATTCTCTCCTGATCTCCTGCACTTTTATGCACACATGGTTTGCTTCCGTAGCTGTAGGGCACCGCTTCCGATTCAATGAGATGCACATCCACCACTGAGACGCTTATTCCACTGATGTGTGTTTGATGGTTCATATTCTCCCCCTGGCTGCCAATAACTGTGTTTTCCTTCACATGAGTGCTGTCTACAGACTCTTGTAAAAGCAACACTTCAGACACCCCACTTAACACTGACTTGTCTTTGTAATTCTCTGACAGGTAATGTGCAGGATTCAACTTTTCAGAGCTAATACTCCCCTTGAGAATCATGCCAAGGTTTGTCATTGAACTCGTGTTTAGCACAGATGATTCAAATTTCTCTGAATCCACATTGCTGTTCAAAGAGGAGCAGTTGATTTTACATGACACATCCTGGTGTTGCGGTAAGCTTTTAGGATCTACATCCTGACTGAGCAACACATGGTCCTCCTCAGTGTCTTCTGGACTACTTATTTGCGGGGCAGAGACTGATTTGGTTAGTTTGCTGAGCTGACCCTGCTGCTGGTCCTCCTCATAGGGAAGGGAGCTGATAGAGGTGAGTGAAGCCTGTATGCCTCCACTAGGAATGCTTCCGTTGCTCTCCATCTGCAGGCCTTCCAAAGAGCTGCGATGGACGGGGTGGCGACATACTATTTGCTGTGGAATCTCCCGTTCGCTGGAGAAGTCTAGAGGGGGTCGGCCTCGCAATGCAGCCTCAGAGGGCCACGCCACTGAACTGGGTTCGCTCTCAATACCTGAGTCTGAAATAACTGAGGATGAGCGCTTCATGATCTTGGAGCTAACCAGTCCTCCGCGGTAAGTCATATCTTTTCTGAGATCACCAGGATAGGCAGGTACACCTGGGTGTGCATAGGCTGTCGGCAGACTGTTGAGAGGAACATCCTCACTCTCATCATCCATGGAGTGATTCAATGGAATAATGATGTCAGACTCTTCATTTTTTTCAATCCCCTTTGCCTTGGTGTCATTTGTGGCATCGCAATGTTGGATGGTATTTTCTATTACTTGATGAGAAGGTGACTCGTGACTGCTGTTAGAGTCAGTGAGAGGACTGTTGTTTGAGAAGAGAACTGGGATTGCTTCTTCTTTATGTGAATGTGCATTACAAGACTTAACTGTGTTGTACTTCAAGTCTGAACTGTTCTCAACCTGGGCTTGTTTTATCGTTGGTTCCTTCATGTTTTCTGCCTCTGTTTGAGGGAGTTCATCGCTGGCCTCAGGAGGAACTGGGCTCTGGATACTTCTGATATTAGTATGGGTCTTACTTTGCTCTGCCATTAGGGAGACATATGTGGGCAGGTCCATGCAGTCATCACTATCCAATAGTTTCTGAGGTGTTGCTGGTGATTTGGCTCCCTGGCCACTTTCAAAAATTCTATCGGCAGCAGTGATGGTGAGATTGGAGTTGGTCTCCTCATCTGTGGCTGCAAGCATTGGCACATGTGATACCCACTCTAGAAAGACAAGGACACTGAAGATGTAGAAACATTTTGTCTTCAAAGGGTATAAATGTGTCAGTGTTGTCAGCCACTTTGCAAATTACCTGTTTGAGGAACATCCACATATCTGTCCTCAAAGATGATGGGCAGGCTGTTCCAGTCTCCATCGATGTCCAGGCACTCAACAGGTAAAGGAGGCATCTTGGTCAGGTAGTCTGAGCTCCGCACTTCTGCAGCTATCTGGCCGTGTCTGTTGATTCTGAATCAGGAGAGTAATATCATAAATAACATTCACAGAATTCATTCTTTTTTTCTGTGGTAGATGATACTTACAGTTCCTCTTGAAAAGTCAAGCATATCTCTTTGGGGTGTTCAGTAAAGAAGTACGCCTCAGAGAACCTCCTGACCTGGTATTTCCAGAAACAAACAACAATTTTCACCTAGGTGGAACCTTAATCTCACATTTAATTGTATTAACACATGAGATAATAAAAGCCTAATCAACATTCAAGGTTTGCAAACAAACAAAGATCGAAATCACAGGTTGCAGCCTGTGAAACAAGGTCAATCCAACACTTTCTCCTTCTCTAGCTCCAATTAGAAATGCATCATCTTCTAAGTCATCCAATGTGGCAGGCAATTCTCTAGGAATACTCTTTCTGGTGTATTTTCACCCAACAATAATTACAGAACAAGTGTTAATTGAAATCCTGACTCCACTGGTGGGTGGAGGCATGACAGCATCCCCTCGAGGTAATCTAATACCAAAGCAAACATGTTCATTATTTTCAGACAACTGAAACGAAACAGCCTTGAGAAGAGAGCCTTGAGAGCTACTCCACTGTGAAGTACATATTAATATTAAACAGCCCAGTGATTAGATAGAAACTGCTTCGGAAATTATATTAGTCTGCTCAGCTGGGTTTGAGCTGAGAAGAGTATGGCTTTCAAACAGCGCTTGTAGGTTATATTAAAAGACCGCAGAGCAGACCCCCTCAAAGATGTAAATGCTGGTTTGATATCAGTGCATCACGGAACTGTGCTGAAATTGAACTCATAGTTTGAGAGCAGTGTCTGTTGTCCCAAAACCACTATGTTTAATGCTGTACACAAATAGTATATCAACTACTACTGCAGCCTTCTGCTATGATAGAAATGTCGAACCTAAGGATGAGTGTATTTAGGACTGTTTAAACTGTTTATTTAGTCGGCAGCAAATGAGTAGCCAGTTCCAGTTTCAACACAATCAAAATAATTTAAGTTTAACAACACTGTAACATGCTGATATCCTTCATATTTATTTTATATAGAGGAGGTCCATGCATGGTTGCATGCATGCTTGTTTCCCAAATATATTATAAAATATATTTAAATATATTTTAATATGCTTTATAAGACAACAAGCTAAGAAAATGTCTGTGTCTGGTTAGTGAATAGTACATTCCATTACAAAATGACACAGCCAATGTTTTCTTTCCTTATTCATTTCCTATTCTTTCCTAAGCCAACTCAAGCAGCAATGTACTCACTATTGTCACCAGTGGTCTGGGATGGGTGACATGATTAGGCCTATTAGTCATACTGTAAGCAGCACCAAAAACAGGAGACTGTGTCTCATTTATAAATACACTTGGACAAGCCCCCCAAAGGTGAGATCTGAGTTGTATTGAAAGTGTCAAACATCACTGTCTACTTTGGCAATATAAAAGTGTGTGTCTGGCTTGTTTGTCCACTTGCATGAAAGTGTTGTATTAAGACAATTTCTTAGCGTAACTGAGAGATCCATCTGGGATTGGGATCAGGGTTAATACTTAACTAAGTATAATGCTTTTTGTGATTATACTTCATAGTTAATTGTCTAAAATAATTAAAAAATATATATGTAATACAGAATTTTTTTCAGCTTTGATAATTAAAAAAATCAATAACTAATCTCAAAAATGTTTCAAAAACTTAACTTGGTACTTTGTAGAAGCCTATTTATCAGTATTAGCTTTGAGTCTTCTTGAATAAGCTTTGCAAACCAGAATTGGCATTAGTACACATCTTAATAGATTTCATTGCATTTCATGACTCGCTATTGTCCCAATATGCTGTGTGAGTGGGACCTTATATGGAAAGTTGTGTACCTGTTGAGTCAATTCAGTTTTGCCACAGGTGGACTTCAATCAGGATTCATCTGACCACCATTAGCAGCTGCAATAAATAGTTTTGTAAATGAATAGCTTTAGATTTGTAATAAATTGGCAAAAAATAAAACATATAAAAACAAGATTTCACTTATTATTATGATTACTGTGTGCAGACTGCTGGATGTTTTTGTTGGACTGCTGCATGGAGATCCAACAAAAACTACTAAAATGCCATTTTTACTTTATATTGTATGTCTCAGAATGATTATTCAGCATGAAGTTTGAAGATTTTAATCAACTGCTTCTAAAAGAAAAAGAAAACTGGTAACAACCTGCCTTAGGCAGCTGCATAGACAGCTAAAATGTCAGTTGTTATGAAACCTTTTTGATTGCTCTACAGTATTTTTGTATTTCAGTGTGGGTGCTGAGGATAGGAATGGCTAATTTTAAATATATCCGTACAACTCGTCATCACTGCACTCTAATGTGAGAGACTGCCTGGATGCTGCCAGCGATGACGTTTGAGTATTGTATAAGCCTTTGATGGAGTGTGACTCTCACCCTGAGCGTGTGGTGCTCCTGGGCCAGATAAGAGAGGATGTGGGGGTTGAGCACAGCGGCCTCCAGGAAGCGGCTCCACAGAGCAGCCAGCTGGGAGCAGAGCTGGTTCACGTCCCTGCTGATCTGCTCAGCTACCTTCTCATGGCCCTCCTGCAGCTGATAGGACACAAAGGTAGCAGAAAAATATGCATGTTCAGAGATTATCGAACACAACACATTATTCTTTCTAAAATACATCTTTCATAATCATTATTTACCCCCTAAAAGCATGTGTTTTGTGTAAGCACACTGAAATAAATGATGCCATTAAGCTTTTATTTAAAACAAACAAACAAAAAAAACTGTATATGAAATAGCTTTTTGTTTTTTTAAAAATATCAGACAAAATAGGTGTGAGAATCTAAATTATTCTGACTCTACTGTGCAGTAGCAATAAATCAGAATTACATTAGAACTTAACATTCCATTACCTCATATGGATATAGAATAGTTTATACCTGTAACTCTATTGTGAGCTGGTTTAGAGTTTCTTCTACAGGCAGGGTCTCTGTGGAAAGAAAGCACATTTGCATAGTGCAGAGGATTTACTTACACTGTATATATGAAACATGAAGACAGGGTTTACAGGAAGTCACATGTTTGATTTTAACCTTTTCAGTGCTAATTAGAACCTTAGATAAAGCACAGTGAAGACTAAAACTATAAAAGTAAACTAAATAAGGACAAAATGAAATTGTGATGAAAAAATGTTTTCAAGGACTAAACTATTATTACTAAAAGGTAATTGTGCACTATTAACTAGCAATGGATCGTAAATAAGTGCAGCATTGTGCTCATCTGGAGGAATTCAGTTCTTAACTGCATTCTCTACTTAATAGTTACAGATTGGCTCCCCAATTAACCGCACCCATAAAATGTTTCAGTGCATTCAGTGTGTAGTTATAATCCATCATTGTGTAGTCTGAAGTTCACTACTACTTTTGATACTTTGATATTTTGTTGGAGAGAAAAGGGTTTTGAAACACACTGTCCAAGTGCTGGATTTTAAACATCATTTATTTGAAGACAAAATGTTTAACTACAGAACAAAGAATTTGAACAAGGAGCTTTGCATGTGCTCACCTGAGTCTAGTGGTGTCTGCTGGAGCTGTGGGATTTCCTTCATCAGTGCAGTGCAGTAGGTGTGCAGGCCTCTGTGTGCCACCAGCAGGAGGCGACATAGCCTTCGGTGCCACGTGTGAGCTCTCTGCAGGCAGTTTTCACTGGGCACATAAAAGCTTCCCTGCGGAGAAGGAGGCGCATGGGAAATGTCAGCTGCTATGTAGTTCAACAGCCTTGATGCATACTTAAACTTTAGACCTGGCTTTACTACAGTTGCATAAGCTTATCAATGTCTTTTTGTTAAATTGGCAACAATAATCAGAATAACAGAGCATCAACATAAATTAACATTAGAAACAAATGGGCCCAAAACACAGCTTGCAGTAGGCTGCAAAAGCAGTGAGACAATCCAAATCATTCCTGTCACCACTACTGAGTTGTAATATAGACCATGTTTCCAGTAGATGGCTCTCTAACAATGCAGTAGAAATATTATGTGCTGAGTGTAACACAAGTCATTGTCCACACGGCTACAAATCACCACAGCCTTGATGCCACAATCCCGTCTCTCGTTTATCTTCCAGAAGAGCTGACTTCCACTCAAACAACTATAGCACCACTGAACTATGAGCCATAAATGTGACCAGACACTGTCCACATCGTCTGGACCCCGATCAGAAACAGTCTCCCACATGTGGATTTCTTCCCATGGGTGGGGATGTTTTGTTAGCACCAGTGGAGCTCAGAGCTTTGAAAGGCATGTAATGCCTGAGTATATGGGGATGTGCTGTAATTTGCCCCTAGCAAGTAAAGTCACCGGCCCTATCATCATAACTAAACGTGCTCTGTAATTGCAGCAGTGCAGTATACCTGAACCAGGAAGGAACATCTGTATGTTTATTTTCATAATTCTCTCTAGCTTTAAAGAGGCCTGCCAGGATCAGTCTGAGCAAAAAAAATCATTTTTCTTTATGAACTAGTCATTACTTGAAACCACTGGTTCTCTGTGTGCTTTTGTTCCCTGCTGTAGAACTTTTTAGCGACTGACACAGTGTGTAGTATTATCTAAGCATCCAATTGCTGCTTATAGTTTTGCATCTCAGGTGATTCCCTTCTAACTGCGTAGTTTTCCTCTCCTCGTTTTATCCAACTTCCTTTCAAAATGCAACAGCTGTTATCAGTGTAAATGTACAACATGTGAATGTTTGTCGTGCAGAAATGACACTTAAAGGAAATGCTGCTGTGTCAAGGGAGGGAACGCTGCAAACAGAGTGCTGCTGCAGGTAAAGCTCTTAAATAAATAAAGGTTAAGCAAAAGGAGGCATTGTGTGCAGATTTCACCTGCAGCTATGTGGTACGTGGCGCTTGTAAGCACAACTCATTACTGTGATCAAACGAAACCCCCCTGCCTGAGCTTATTAAAGCGCCCTGCTAAGAATGGGAGTAAAAACCAAGAGTGAGGGGGGGACTGGGGCACTCATTAAGATTTATAGTGTAGCCTCTGACGTCCGCAGAGACCTGACAGATGTATGTTATAAAACATTTTTTAAAAATTGAACATTTGCATAATGACTCCTTGTGTAGGCTCATGGCTCAGTGATCAAGTCTTGTAGTTTTCAGTATTTGATGTCACTGAAAAGGTGATGAAATCCATTGTTAAAAGATATCACAGTGCATAACAAATCTGTTTTATATAATACAAAATATACTACAAGCTGTTTAGCACCACTAAATGATTTAGCAGTCAGAGTTTATTAAATTTCAAAAGTATACTGTTTGATTTTTTAGGAAATGTTGAGAGTGAAATGATTCCATGTTCGGACAATAAAGATGAAGCTAGAGTCAGGGGAATGTTGGTTCAGCTAACATAAAAACTGAAAGCATAAAGAACAGCTAACTCTGTCTGGAGTTAAAAAAGTTACATTTTGCTTGTCTACAAAAATAAAATATAAATACATGAACTTGTGGAGTCAGGTGCTGGGTTTTAAATTGGTAAATACAGTTTACTGTGAAAACTAGTATATATTGTAGCAGCATCAGTATACTCTACTGCAAATGAATTTATTTATGACAATATATAATTTCTTTATTCAAAACTTTGATTTCCAAGCAATCATTGCAAACAAGGGCAGATTATTGGTGTTTGCTGTAGCAGATTCCTAAAATATTCCAATTTGCTGTTGTTCCTGCATTAACAGTAAGAATAACAATAAGAAGATTTGGCAGCTGCTGTAATGTAAGAAACATCACTGATAGACATATATAACTATAAAATTAAATAATTAAGTTCCTATAGAGTAAAACCTGTAATATTCATTAATAATTACGATAACAGTAACTGGATCATAAGCTCAGTCATTATGTAATTCAGCAGTAAATGAGACAGAAACGTGAGAGGGAGGTGACAACACCATCACTTCCAGCTGCTAAGTGTGGAGTCTACATGCCTGGGCAGGTGGGTTAATCAGATATTATGAAAAGCCACTGTGCAGCACAGTAATAATCTGTGTGTTGGCCTCTGGTCTTTAAGCCTACAAGACTTCCCAGAGCCCCAACAAATCTCTCATTCTGTGGGACAGATAGATTCAGGATCTGTAATTTAGGTCTGAATTACTTTCTGCTCTTGAGCTGAATCCCTGTCGCCTTTCAATGACATATAAAAACAAATCACATCTAAATCCATCAGCTTCTGTCCTCAAACCAAGATCATGTTTACATGACTACTTTGCATTTAGCTGCTTAGAAAGATAAAAAAAAGAATAGGAACAACCATTGAAACTGGGTGGACACAGGTAATTTTAAACTCTTTTCAGCTTTGTGAAACAAAATGGGCTTTGGCTTCCTGTGACTTTCTGTTTGAACACTGCTGAGCTGCTAAAGGTTAACATACCTCAGAGATGACAGGCTTGCAGTAGCCAGCTCCGAACACAAGGTTCTCTACAGACATGGCAGATGGGTCGCCTGTGCTCTCTGGTGAGCCCTTCCCCAGCCAGGAGCCCTTCCCTGAACGTGCAAAGCTGGAGAGGGAACAGGGAGGACACGTGCAGGGTCAGATTATGAGTGTGTGTATGTGTGTGTGTGTGAGGTGGAAGACACAGAAGCTAAGAGACAAGAGCTGCTACGGGTCCAAATAAATAAAGTGCTGCAGTAATCTATATAATGCACAGCTAAAGACTGAGTTTATGATAGTGACAGCTGAATTCATCAGATAAGTGTTTAGAAAGCTATCTATCCAAGCTGCTAATGGATGCGCTCTTTACTGTGACTGCCAACACAAATACCAGGAGGAACAAGCTGTGACAGCAGCTTATTCTCTACAGAACTCCTCTGCTCCTCATTCATACAATTACAGTTACACAGTCCTGTAGTTTTCACTCCTAAACTCTAAAACTCTAATTCAGTACAATTAAATTAGCAACAAGAAGGACTGCTTAGCATGTTCAGCTAACAGCTAACTCACTACCTGCTTTCAGCTGAAACTGAGCATTCCCTACAAGACCGGCGAGCACATCATTATCTAACTATGTACTCTGAGGCCAAAGGAGAAGCCAATAAAAACTGAAGCTATTTTGAAGACTACCGTAGCATGTTGCAAACTTCAGTGTGTACACCAAGAGAAGGACTTCACAGGCTTAGCAACATTTAGCAGCACAAGGCTCACTAAAAAGTGCTTTGATCATATCATATCATATATGTATTAATGCTTTGTGTGTCCTCGAACTGCCACCTTATTGTGGTGGAGGAGTTTGCGTGTCCGAATGACCCTAGGAGCTATGTTGCCGGGGTTTAAGCCCCTGGTGGGGTCTCCCAAGGCAAACAGGTCCTAGGTGACGGGCCAGACTAAGAGCAGTTCACAAACCCCTTATGAAGATCACAAAATCAAGGACTGT
>OMLM01016148.1:0-10421 GCA_900302695.1 Helostoma temminkii | reverse complement strand
AAAGCCCCCTCCCCTGTCGCTGGAGCAGTGGTGGAAGCCTCCTCCTGGGAAACAGAAAATTCACTGGCTCAATGTGAGGGCCATTAGACAATCTGAACAGGTCACTGCACACCTGAGAAGTCTATTACTCAAAACGACCATAATTGGAGATTTAAAATGGGCTGTTATTGAGTTCATTGCCAGTTATAAAAATGGCTGCTGATCCCCCGTGGTACAACAATAGGTGTATTGACACCAAAATGGCACTATTCAATTGCTAGTAAAATGCCTGAAGAGCACCAATGTACAGAGATGGAGGGAAAGACTGTGAAGAAACCCATTTTTTTATTTGGGATGATAGACATTCATCCCTCTGCCCTGCTATGCTCTTGTTCATTTAACTATAGTGTAAAGTAGAATATTAATAATGGACAGTAAGGCAAAGGGTGAAATATAATGATCATTTATTCCATGGCTTCTTTTATAAAGCCTCTACTGCCTCAGTGTTGAGCCACACAGTATGTAGGTGTCAGGGAGATCCCAATAGCCTTTATATCTTTATTAAAATCAGGTTTATTGATGCAGAACAATGTTACCTCCTGATTCATCAACAGAAAAGTGTGGAGTAGCTGAGTAAGCAGGAGTTACAAAGTCGATTTCTGAATCGGCTGTTTTTGCTCTTTGCTTGGCACAAGAAGTAAAGACTTGGCTTTCCAAAGACCTCCGCCTCAATTACACGAGCCACTGATGGCAGTCAGTCAAAAAGGAAACATGGCAACAACCCCCCCATTATAGAATATATATTTTAAGAATGGTTTTCCAAATAGTGTACAACGTTCCAAAGAAAGGATAAACCACTAACAGTCAGACTGAAATAATCTACTGTATATAAAAAGGATTCCACAAATGGAAACCTGCACTATTCTCTGCTGATATCGAGCCTGGCAAATCATACTGATAATTTCTTGCAGGTGGCGACAATCAGCAAGGGTCATTTTAACAAGATAATGATGCACTGAGAAGATGCAAAAGTTTTAAGTTTGAGTATTCACTTGGAGATGCATGCTGTGTCAGCATGGTGGCACAGATTACAGCCTTATATCTTGGCATTCTTGCTTTGACAGTGACTGGTTCTAAGTAACTAAGGTTACATTATGGAAAGACTATATTCCACTGAAAATTACAGTGCGCAGCTATGCACAACCGTGTCCGGTGTAGGTTTTGTCTGTGGACCTATCTGCTGCTAGAGACATTACACTCATAATACCTCTTTGACATTTTCTACCATAGCAAATTATCAACTTTATAAATGTAGAATTTATCCACCTGACAGACCTTCCCATTTACGTGAACAGTGACAACTAGCCAGTCATGGGAGAAATAAATTGTCCACTGCTGCCAATAATTGTACCATTGACTCCCTGGTTCAGTAAGAGAGCCGTGCATGGTCCACAAGCCAAACAATGACTGAATGGAGGGAGCGGTGGGATAAAAGAATAAATCAGTAATAAAACATTTTTTTCTTTGTTTTTTTTTTTACAACAGTTATATTCAAAAGTTCAATAAACATAGAATTGTGTTTTGTCAAATTTCGTCATTAATCACGAGAAATGTACAAAAATTTTGGCCGGAGAGGGAACTGGAAAAACGAGTCTTCCTGGAGAACGGAGGAGGGGAGGGGAGGGTTGGCAAACGTATGCATCCACAACAGTCAGCATGCAGGATTCCAGACTCTGTTAGTGTACTTTTTTTTCCAAGATGTGAGATACATAAAATTAAGTTGCACTTTTGCAGCCCTCCTCTGAGATCCCTCAAAGGTTTTTCCGGAAAGTCTTGTACTAACACTTTCCAGCATCTTGCTGCATTGTAGGTTGCTAGGCTACTTGGCATGTTGACAGTGCATGAAGCCCATTCAGCCACAGACTGATTCCACCAGAAAGACAGACCGCTTCACATGGTCTTTTATGCTCACTGCCATTAGACTGTACAATAAGATGTGTGCACAATCTCAAGAGTAACTCACTAATTAAGTTTGTCATTTACTGTATTTTACTTACTCCATATTGTGCTGTAACAAGTGAATGTCCCCGTTGGTGATTATGAAAGTATTCTCATATCTCTTATGTTGCACTCACTGTCTGTACTACTGTAGGAATTCATGAAGCCTCACAAAATGGGTTTTTGTCTGGGTTTCTCTGCATTTCTGAGGGGACCATGGGCTAGGCCCTTCAGAGGTTGCTTCTGGGCCCCATGGGCCAATTGTATAGGATTGATGTAGGAAGGTAGGAGAGAGGCTGGTGATATCCAAAAGCCAGGCACAGACATACTGACAGTATCTGAGATGTCAGTGAATGGTACAAAGCACTAAATTAACTTTTTCATAAAAGAAAAACACCTTTATGCATATAATATGCCTAGAGAAGAAATAATGTGTTTAGTACAAAAAAATAATGTAGAGTCAGGTGCACATTTAAAAGTGTTCCCATGACAACACAAATACATCTGTTAGGTTACCAAGGCTTTTATGTTGTTGTTCTAATACATGATTACTACTGGGCTAAATCAAAAATAAACAAACATCAGATGCAGACTGGTTACATACAGCGTACATACATCTTCATCAGAGTGAGAAGATAAAAATGAATCCAACGACAAAAATTGAGTCATGTGGGCCTGACAAGCAGATGTATTTTGGCCCATTCAAGATAGCCAGGCTGCTAATGCAATCCGAAACTCAGAGGGAGGAACTCACTTCACAAGTAGAGCGGTTGGTGGGTCAACTCCAAAGTGCCAAGACACACTGTGCTGACCACGAGGAAAAGGTCAAAGAGCTTACTGCCACGCTGGAAGAGCTGAGCAAAGAAAAAGAGTCTCTTTACCAACAGATGGAGAACATGAATTCGCTTCTTATGAGTTCCAAGAGAAAGTGTAATACACTTCAACAAAGAATCGACCATTTTAATGGCATCATCATAAGACAGGCTACCATAAGACAACATACCCAAACTTTGAACAACATTCTTAATCAGCAGCTGGGCACAGCAATAAAACAACTGGATGAGGAGAGAAGTTTGAAGAACATGTGTATGGCTGCAGAGCAGAAAGCACAGAAAGAGGTAGGAAGGCTGCAAGAACTTTGTAATGTCTTATGTAAAGTGGAGCCTGTTCAAGATGAATACGAGAAAAAGACCAACCCTACGTATGAAACGGGGTGTATGTCTGAAACAGGACGGGAGAACATCACTCATGCAGGAAGCCTGATAGCAGATCTGGATGTGGTCAGAAAGCTGAAGGCCGTCAGACACCAACTGCAACAAACGAAGGAACAGATTCAAATCTTCCAGAGTAATGTCTTGGAGATGGAACGGTCATTAATCAGAGAACTGGAGGACTTCAGATCACAAATCAAAAAGATAGCTTCAACCAACCTTGCACTCACAGCAAACCTCAAAGCTCAGGGCAAAGACAGTCATGACCTTGGGCAAGAAACTGCTAAGCTCAAGGTGGATGTGGTGAAGCAGGAAAATATGTCTGGTCCTGATTTGCAGGTCAGTGATTTCCTGGAAGAGGCCAGTGTCCCAGAGGGAAATCTCCCAACAACAACAAAGAAGACTACAATGTGGAAAAGGCTCCTCTACCGCATGAGACTGAGGAAAAAGCTGAACTGAGAGAAGGCAGACTCCAACTAAGTAGCTATAATTCATTAAAATATTCTGTTATGTTCTAAAAGTTCTGCTTATAGACTTTTATTTCTGCATTAAATTGATACAGGTAGTACATTGACAAACAACACTATATTGTACAAGAACAAGAATGGAAAGTAGCAACTGATCGGTCATTGTGCAAACTCATCAGTGGCACTAAAGATTTTAAAATTACAGATGATGTCCTCTGTGGTCAGAAGGTGTCACAGACAGTTACCATGGAAACATAGGTCTTAGTACAAAGATAGCCCGGGGTTAGGATGAAGCTTTTAGGCTTAAAATAAGTTAGTCTTTATGATGTCAGTATTTGTGAAACTGTATAACTAGAAACCAGGGCAGTATAAAAAAGTTGACATCAAATTGATCAGAAATACTAAATGTTAATATTGTAAATGACTACACTAGCTGTAGTAGTGCAGCTGTGTAGCTGCTTCCATATACACAGGCCTATAATCAGCAAGCTGTCTTTCATAGCATGGTATATTTGTGCAGAAAATTCACTTACCTACATTTATGGCCCATCCTCTGTCAACAGCCAGTTTTCCTGCCTGTGGGAGGCATATATTTCAGTTCAACATTTAACATCAACATAAAATGCTATCTATGAACAATACAACCTCTTCTGAGTGAAACTGAATTTCAATTTGTGTTTTTTCAAGTGTTTTTTTTTTGTAAAAGACCATTGTGTTGAACAAAGCACAACAACACTCATCATATAGCTTTTGCAGTGGCAATACATTGATTCATGTTTATTAACTACAATTTCTTTATGAAATTGAAATTATGCCCCAGAGCAATGCATCCAAATGATGCTTTGCCAGACTTAGATAACGCAGTTATCATAAATAGTTTCCTAATTTACATATAGTAACAAGAAGGTCGTGTGAACCTTTCGGCATTAGTGAAATTAAATGGTCATAAAGTGTGATCTGGTTTTCATCTATGTCACAAATACTGTAGACAAACATAATGTGTTTAAACTAATAAGACAAACAATCTTTTGTGTCTTGACTGAACACAGATAATATTCACAGTGCTACTGGGAAAAGTGCTACTGGACTTAAAAACTGGCCAAACCTCTGGCTGCAGTAATTTTTTGTAACTGCATGTGAGACCTGCACAATGTTCATGCGCAGAGGCAGCAAACTATACCCCAATTTGGATGCCCTGTACACACTGTGCTGTGTTATGGAGAGTTAATGATGTTTTATAAGCATCCTCTGGAGAGTGCTGGCCTTTTCTCCTGCCATCGACACCATAGGCCATGCAACCATGCACCATGATTTGTGTCTATGGGACACTCATGAAAAAAGCTGTTGACCAGATCCAAGCAGCTCTTCTCATTATAATTAGGGGTGGGGCGATTCGCAGACGTAATCAATTACAAAAATATGTGAATTTATGCAACGTGCATCGATGCAGCGCATGTAGGAAGTAAGATGGTTGTGTGTAGTCAGAGCATGGAGTCTGGTGAAGAGAGAGCAAGAAAAAACAACCACGATCATCTAAAGTAAGGGAGTATTTTAGGCAGAGACCAAACAACATGGTGCTCTGCAAGTTAGAAATCGTAACAGTAGTACCACCGCCATGCAGGTGTTAGACGGAGATCGTCGTATTTTCCGACGCACACACTCTGTCTGATTGTGTGAGGGTGCTCACCTGTGTATCCATGCACATGTCTATTTTGCATTGTTTTATTTATTTACCTGTTAAATTGCTAAATGTAGATCACACCACATTCTTTTTACTTGAATGCTCTTGCTTTAATTATATTGTGGACATACTATTTATTAGTCTCTAAAAGACTGTTTACCAGTTTAGACTGACACATTTTTGCTTGGGGAATAATGCCCTGCAGTGCATGCTTTGCCATATTTGTTTGTTTAAAAAGAAGATGAATGAAGAAAATATTGCAATTTAATGATTGATGAAATTAATTGTTCATTTTTAGTAAAAATGGAGAAATACAATAGCTTAAATAATCTCTAGATTAATCGACAACAAAATAATTGTTAGGTGCAGCCCTAATTATGATATCTCTATTTTTTTATGTGTGGTTCACATCAGCAGATAAAGATCTGGCTTTAAGACAAATTTATACATAAATGGAGTATGGGTTAACTTACTTTTTCTAGCTAGTGTAACTGTTGCTGGAGATCTGTGTGTCCCTGTTTATCAGCTATAGGTTAAAACTCATAGATTTACTAGTTCAAAAGCGGGAATTTTAAACACAGGTTGTACAGACATACAGATGTTGATCGCTCTCTTGTCTGTGAGTTAAGTACAGTTAAGTACTGTTAAGTACTCTTTTTCCCAACCCTCATACAGCTCCACTACATAGTCTGCACCTAAAAGCATTGTCCTGGGAAAGGAGGTGCAGTGTTTGTCTCACATCGTAATCATTGATCATTCTAATCCGGATGTGCATTGCTACGCATGAGAAAGCAGTTATTTAGGGCTGTTTACTCCACTAGCTCATCCTCTAAAGACAGACATTATTGGCAATGTAGGGTACAAAACCTTCAAACCAAATGGACAACTGAAACATCAGTCAGCTATATGTGAGGAAATCCCCCAGAAGGTTCCACAGTTTTTTTTCCACTACTTAAATGCTGTTACATGCATAGTAGCAGCTGCTCCTCTCAAAGGCAGGTCAAGATTTCTCTCTCGAATGAAAAAAGGGGGCTTCTCTACCATGTATTCCTGGAGTATGCCTGAGGGGAAGTGATAGGAGCTGTGGAGATTGTGTGTAATGCCAATATGGCTCTCTGTTGGATGAGTAATAAGATGCATTAGCTTGTGTGCACACAGCCTGGCACTGTGTCTGGGGATAAGTGATATTTTACTGTAGCCATCTAATTTCATCTGCACGACTCCATCAAGCATCAGTCCCAGAATGCATCTCTTTGAGTGAAAAGACCTTTAGCATGATGCTAGGTTTGGTAATTATATCAAGTATATGTGCTGGGACCGTACAATGAGCCTCATTTGCATAATGCTAATTAGTTGTGCACATTCATGTCTGTAGCCGTGCATACAAGGTATTAGCATTCCATTCATTTCTTCTTCCTTATTCCTCTTTTTTGCATAATGACAGACACAAATCCCAGTTTCTCCTGATGTTCCACCAAAACAAAGTCAGCTACTACTTCAACAAACCTGCTATGCAATAGCAATTCATAACTCAGTCCTTTTTTTCTTCTCTTTTCTTTTCATGCCTATTCATTTGACTCAGTTGCTCCACCTTACATGTGTTTCTACCACAGCTGAGCAAACAATACTAGTCTTTTTCTTCCTCTCTAAATGACTCCTTCAAAATATGTTTTTTCCTCTGTGCCTACTGTGCTTCACAAAGCTCTAAATTCCCATTTATACAAATTAAACAAGCTGCCAAAAACTCATCATCATTTGTTTTGTGATCAGATAAAACCAGTCACAATTGTATATGGGTTTGTGGAGCTCCAACCAAAGCAGCAGCCTCACTCCTTTCTATCATATATATCAGTATCTCCTTTTCCCCCTTTCAACAGTCATTTCCCCTCAGCAGGTGCTATACAATCACAGGAGTTCAATTTTTCCCTGAGGCCACCTTCTATCAGCATGAACTAAACAACTAGTCTGTGCTCAACTTGTTATAACTTAGCTACAACGTTTGCATACATGCAGACATGTACACAAGTTATCGTTATCATTTGCATAAATTTACAGGATTTAGTCAGCAAAACCTGGCTGTTGAAGCTTGAAGGCGATGTAACATTTTTAAAGGCTAAATAAACAACTATCTCCTGTACTGTGTTTGTATTAAATGTCATATCTAGATAAAAGCTAAATAATAAATTGCACCTGTGTATGGGAGATAAAGCAGTATATGGTGGGCAACAACCCAGCAGATATAAATTATCTGGGGCTCAACAGTGATTCATGTGCCAGACTGATGCAAATTTACAGTAGGGCACTCCACCTCAGCTGCTCTGCATAGTGCAGACTCAACGATGTGCAGGGCATAACTATATGTTTTTTAAAGTAGAGTCAAAATGAGTCTTAAGCTACTTTAGGTACATTTGTTCACACTATACACTGGACTTTTATGCTATAAAATTCCTCTGTTTCCTTAAGAATAAAAACAAACACATTTTTACATTTAACATTAATAAATATTATTTGGCCGGGTAATAGAAAAGTAAAGGAGTGTAGCAGGATAGGAGGACCATGGGCAAAATGTATGATCATCTCCAAATGATACATACCATTATTGTTCCTCCTGTCTGTGTCCTCAAAGGCTTCAACACTCTTCGCTGTACCAGGAAATTAGGCAGGAACAGTAGAGGTGGGATTTCGGTTATTGTTGCCACCACCACAGACCACTAAAGTAAAAACACACACAATTAATCACAGGACAGATCTGTTTTTTTCTCTGCTATGACTATATACAGCAACTTATGTGTCAAACAAAGCCACTAAATTGACCTCAAGGACCAGAAAAACACAGAAAGCCAAACAGGAGGTAGAAAAGCAGTATGGCCAAAAAGATTTAAATATAAATATATAGAGAAGCTGACAAATGAAGGACATAATATTTGCTGCCAGTGTGTTTCTGCTTGAGCTTTGACTCTCACATGAAAACAGGACAGCGCAAAATAATTCTAATTCACAGCAGAGTCCTGATGTACCTCTCTTGAGCCCTCCAAGATTTGGTTCTGCATGCAGTAGAGGGGGAGAGAGAATAAATACAAAGTCTTTGAACATGGTATAATGACTTGATTTAGCTGTACTTGTGCCACTGCAGACACTACTCTTATCTCAGTGTTTCTATATCACTAACTGTATGATATGGTCACAAACACCTGAACTGCAGCTTATAAGATCCACTCTGGAAAAGAAAACTAATGTGGATCCAAATCAATTCCTGGAGCTGATAAATTAAAAGCACCAAAACTCTTAATGACTCGGAGGAGTCAGGGAGGTGCTTCTGCATATTGTAGACATGACTGATTTGAATGAAAACTAATTCCCTTATGCTATAATCCACAGCATTCTGATGAGAGCTCCAGGCTCTCTTATGGCAGTGTCTGCATTATACAGTCATGTAAAAGTTTGTGTCCCTTCTTTTAACTCCATGTTTTTTTGTGTAAAACATATAAAAAATTATGTGATCGTAACGGATCTTAGTATTAGGTAAATGCAACCTCAAACAAACAAATAACGCGTAACATTTTTCACCGTACCATTATTAAATGAACAAAAGTGAAGCCAAGAAGAAAAACAAAACTAAAAAAGAAACATGCAGGCAAAAAAAGGGTCCCCCATGATTCAGTAGCTTTTAGATCTACATTTAGCAGCAATAACTTGAACTGTTTCCTGTATGACTTTATCAGTCTCTCTCATCATTGTGGAGGAATTCTAGCCCTTTCTTCTTTACAACATTGCTTCAGTTAATTGAGGGTTTTAAGCATTTGCTTATGCACAGCTCTCTTAAGGTCCTGTCACAGCCTTTTGTTTGGGTTGAAGTCTGGACTTTGACTAGGTGATTCCAAAACTTTGATTCTTTTATTTTCCAGTCATTCTGATACAGTCATGGCCAAAAATATCAGCACCCTTGCAATTCTATCAGCAAATGCAACCCTTCTCTCAGAAAATTGTTACAGTTGCAATTCTTTTGGTACTCATGTGTTTATTTATTTTTTTGTTCGCATTGGAACAACACAAAAAACAGAGAAGAAAAGTCAAACTGTCAAACCTGTTACTTGCCACACACATGTGGCAACATATGTGACTTATCCAATGTGTTGTGTGTCACACTGAGCATAGAGAAAAGAAAGAAGTGTAAAGAGTTGTCTGTGGATCTGAGAGAAAAAATTGTGGAAACACATGGACAATCTCAGGGCTACAAGTCCATCCCCAGAGAGCTTAATGTTCCTGTGTCCACTGTGCGCAATATTATCAAAAGGGTTTACAGCCCATGGCTCTGTAGGTAACCTCCCTGGATGTGGACTGAAGAGCAAAATTTATGAAAAATTACAATGAAGGATTGTTTGAATGGTGGATAAAGAACCCAGATTAAATTCCAAACAAATTCAAGCAGATCTGCAGACACAGGGTACCAAAGTGTCAGCTCGCACTATCTGTCGCCATCTGAATGGAAAGGGACGCCATAGTAGGAGACGCAGGAGGACACCACTGCTGACACAAAGGCACAAAAAAGCCTTTGAAAGACTGGAGTTTGCCATAACTTATGTGACAAAACCACAATCCTTCTGGGAGAACGTGCTGTGGACAGATGAGACAAAAGTAGAGCTTTTTGGTAAAGGACATCATGGCACTGTTTACAGAAAAAGAAATGAGGCCTTCAAAGAAGAGAACACAGTCCCTACAGTCAAATATAGTGGAGGTTCAAATATGTTTTGGGGTTGCTTTGCTGCTTCCGGCACTGGATGCCTCGACTGTGTGAATGGTATCATGAAAATGATTACCAAAGAACTTTGGGGCACAACGTAGTGGCCAGTGTCAGAAAGCTGCGTCTCCACCAGAGGTCCTGGGTCTTCCAGCAGGACAATGACCTGAAACACACTTCAAAAAGCTCAGAAATGGTAACAAACAAAGTGCTAGAGAATTCTGAAATAGCCAGCAATGAGTCCAGATCTGAATCCTATAGAACACCTGTGAAGAGATCTCAGTTTGGAGAAGACATCCTTCAAATCAGAATGACCTGGAGCAGTTTGCAAAAGAAGAGTGGTCCAG
>OMLM01016147.1:11900-22292 GCA_900302695.1 Helostoma temminkii | reverse complement strand
TTCAAAGCATTTACGCTTTTACCAACACAAGAAATCATCAGTATCAGCACTGTAAAAACTGACTAAGGTAACTAATTACTAAGACTAAGATGAGCTGTTTTATGACCATTATGAATTTGTGGGAAAAAACAAACATTTTAATAGCTAAATATCACAGAAATGTTGCTGTATCAAAAAATGTGATGGAAACACTGGTGCCACAGATTATGAAATCATACCAATGATGGATTTTCACAGTTTATTTTTAATTATTCAACAAGAAAATATATTGTATATTCAAAACAATAACTAACAGTTTCCCACTAAAGTTTAACTTATTGTCAATTTCAGATGGATCCAGTTTTAGAAACCTCCTCACATCAAAATAAAAGCATCACATCAAACCATTTTTTTAGGTTTTCAACAAAACTCTTGAAAATTTGTTTTCATTTTTTCCATCAAACAAAAATGAAACTATGCAAAACATGAAAGCATCAGCTGGAATATATAGGTAAATTATAAATTAGTAATTTAATTAAGAATTAAACCAAGAGGTCAAATGAAGTCCTGTTGTCCAACGGAAGCTGGATCGTTGTTGTTGTTGTTGTAGTTGTCGTCCACATGTTTTGTGTCGTTACCAAAAGCATCTGCTACAAGTTTCAACACAACAATTCAGAAAGATTCCTCAAATCCAGACCAGTAAATATGACACAGAATTTTAACTGGTTCTTCTGGTGACCCTGATTTTCCATGTTGTGTGGGGGAGCAGACGTCAGCAGCAGTTACACAGAAAACACAGAAGTACAGTCTCAACTTTACCGACTTCTACGGAGCCTTGCTAAGAAGGGACTAACATGAAATTACTGACAACAGTAAATGTTCGATGATACTGAGATGATGATATTAAAGAAAAAAACAAAACACGTCATCAACAAAAAAAAGACAAACAAGTTTCCAGAATCTACATCAGTTCGTTTGTTCTACAAATCCAGAAAACTGAAGTCTTTAGGTTTATGTATTGATACAAAATAAGATGTTTCATAACACCAGCTTAGGTTCTAGAGACTGTGACGGACATTTATCATTAATTTATGCAGTTTTATTGATCAAACGAACAAACAACAGTTGCAGCTCTAAGACATTTATCACTGACTTTGTTGAATATTAATAATAAAAATGCAGGTAGATGTATTGTTTTTGGTGTCACACTCGGCTCCAGCTGGAACAGACTGAACTCGTCCTACTACAGTTCATGTTAAGACTGATATTAGTAAACAGTGAAACTGAATCAAAGATCACAGCGAATCACTGACACGATGAAATAAAACTGAAGAACATGAGCAGAGTGACAACAGGAGCTGACGGACAGGCAGCCATGTGCTCACATGTTCACGTCAGCGCGCCGCTTCAGGGCGCGGCCAGGAGGTAGTAGTAGGCAGCGGACAGCAGGGCTCCAGCCAGCGGGACCAGGACGAAGGCGGCGCACTTCTTCCACCTGCCCATCCTCCCCTGCCCGTCGTCCACCTCCTCCCTCCTCCCCCGCTTCTTGTTCCTGCGGCCTCCTCGCTGCTGACGCTTCTCGAACGCCTCCAGCTCCTCCTGAACACAGAGGAGACGCTTCAAGCTCTGATGAAACTCAGCTCAGATATTTACATACACCTCAGCTCAGTTTTTAATCAATTTAATTAAATTTTTTTAGTTTACAGCACGCGCATGTTGTTGCCATTTGGTGGAGTCGTCTTTAAATTGTGTGAATTTCTCTTAAGATTCACTTTTGTGGTTTTGGTTTCTTCCTTTGGGAAAAGCCTCTCAGGTTCTACACGGTTCTCTGTACTGTGGATCCAGATACTTTAGACAGATACTCTATCCAAAACCTCCAGGAGTGTGTGTTATTGGCAAAAAACAATATCTCGCTATTTTTTAGAGTTTTGACGATATGTAGATGATATTTTGCAACCTAAAATGTGTTTATAAAAGTCCTGCACAGCTAATGCTAGCGCTGCTGGCTAATGTTACACTGCATTTCCAGTGGCTCGGCTGCGACCTGTTCTCCTCTCTGCACCACGTCAGAGGCAGAGCGGCTTGTTGTGGTGCTGATGTGTCTCTGTAGTTAAATGCTGTCTATAGATACGTCCCACTGTGTTGAGCTGTAACCTACAGACAGAGTCTCCAGTTAAGTTGTTATGAGATTTGAATTAAAGATTTGTGTCTTTGTTTTAGTTGTTAATCATAATTACTTTGTATCGAGCTGTGTTTCACATACAGGACAGGGAGGCAGGAGAAAACTCTGGTGTTTCTCCTGCTGATGGTTTATAGAGGTGGTTATTAGATTAATAAAAGCACTTCCTGATCAGTGGTCTGAATGTTTTGAGAAGCGACTTCTTGCTGGACTTGTGTGTCCTGGATAACTGCAGACTGACCTGACATTTCTCAGCTCAGTGCTGTTCTCATTTATTCTGTTCTAGTGTTTAACTTTTGATGACCTGTTGTTAAATCTGTTGCTGTAAAACATCATCGAGTGTCATTAAAACTATCAGTGGCACAAACTGACCTGAAGTCTCTTCTGCTCTTCCTCCTGAGCTGCTTTCTGCTCGGCCTCCTTCAGCTACACACACACACACACACACACACACACACAGGTTATAATATTTATCAATAAATAAACAAATCACACATGAACAACATAGTACAAGTAATGGTTTTATAACTCTACACAGAAACAGAAGCTTTTAGACAACGGGATCAAAGTGTCTCTGCCTCAGCAGGTTGACTTTGCCACATCATTATTAGAAACTGTCTAATAAAAATCCCAAACAACGTCTTCAAGCCCAAAGTGTTCAGCTTTTGTTATGTTTCTGAGCTCAAGGGTCAAATGTTCTGTTGTTCTGGAGCCATTTTCCATTTTGTCAGAATATTAAACACGTCTAAATATAACACAGAGCAGAACAGCGGCAGCGCTAGCTGCAGCAGGACCTCACTGCTCACACAACACCTGCGTGACAAATTAAACATTATATCGTAGAAGCCTGTAGACTGAACAGATACTGAATGAAGTGGCCACTGAGCGCAGATGAAAAGCAGCTGTTCTGTTGGTTCTTGTATGTTGTAACTCTGGAGAGTCCTGGTTTCATCACCCCGAGTGTGTGTCAGTGTGTATCTGTGTGTATCTGTGTGTCAGTGTGTGTCAGTGTGTATCTGTGTGTTAGTGTGTATCTGTGTGTAAGTGTGTATCTGTGTGTCAGTGTGTATCTGTGTGTATCTGTGTGTATCTGTGTGTGTTTGTACCTTCTTGATCCTCTTGCAGGGGCAGCGAACTTTCACCTTCTGCTGACATTTCTCCTCGCACACACCTGGATGACACACCTGCTTACAGCGATGGCCACAGCTCAGCTACACACACACACACACACACACACACACACACACAAAGAGAGTGAGAATAAACACAAGTCCGTCACACTGGCTATTCCCTGGAAATCTCTGGGCCTCACAGAGAGAATTGCAGAAAAACCACAGAGATCACAGCAGAGTTTCTCCAAAGGAAACACGAGCCAACCTGTGAGATCAGGAACAACAAACCTCTCTGTGTGTTTCTGTCTTTGATCAGTCGATCTTTCTTGGGCGACTAAAGTTCAAAACCTTCAATCTGCATTTTGAAGCAGGGTAATTCGATTTTTTTTAATTGTGTTTGATCAGAATTTAGTATCCAGCTCACTACAGACGCAGAGATAGAAACCAAATGCTAAAGATAAATAACCTTTTCTAAAAAACTATGAAACAAATTAAGCTTCTCCAGTTTTAGCCTCTTTTAAGTTCAGAACCTTTAAACTTTAAATTAGTTTCTTTTAAATTAACTTTAAAAACCTGACACAAAGTAATCTTTTATTTGTTGGGATTATTTTTAACAATGTTATCTAATTTATCCTTAAATAAATCATGCACAGATACTGTACTGGTGATCTCTAATGAAAGCAGCAGATTTAAAATGTGTGGTGCTACGATAATGCACCATGTGCTACAGTAATACAATGTAACAGCAAAGACCACGTAAAAACACATTTACAGTGTCCCAATTAGATTCACATGTCATTTGACAATAACAGCTTTCTTATAACAGCCAGGTGACGTTTGATGATATAATTCACTTTGTTCTGATAAAACACATCTTGTGGTAATAAAATGTTCAGTGTCACAGTAAAACTCAGTGTTAGAGTGAGAGTCCGTGTTACAATAACAGTAAAACTCTGTGCCACTAAAAAGTGTCATGGTGAAATGTGGTGAAACTGCAAAATGTAAAAACATGTTTAACGAAAGCTCAAGTTAAACTTCATCTACTGTACGTCTCTTAGCTATAAAGTATTACATGACACATGATTTTATCCTTCTCTTTTTCACCTTGATCCAACTTAGCTAGAAATGTTTTTTGTATGTAGCTGAGTTAGCTAGTTCTAACTCTATACATGTGCGTGTGTGTGCGCGCACTTGTCTTCCTACGATGTGTGGGCCAGTTGTATTTGGAGTCAACACTGTGAGGACATTTTGTCCTGTCCTCACATTAAAGACCTGATTCAGGGCTCAGGTTCAGAATCAGGGTTAATGAACGTTGGTAGTTCGACATCAGGTTGAAGAGTAAAATTAAAAAAAGGCTTTTAGGAGGTTAAGTTACTGCAGACTGTGAAAGCAGCTCTGACAGAGCTGAAGATATCCACACCCATACACACACACTCTCCAAACAAACATTTGACTCAGTGTGTGTGTCAGTGCCGGTAAGTGACAGAATAAAAAAAGCTAAATCACTCCCAGGTGAAAGTGAAACACACTCAGAGAGAGAGATGCTGTGCTCGTGTGTCGTCTGGCGCCGCAGAGCTAAACCTATTACTGGAGAGAGAGAGAGCTGAATGGATGCTATTGTGTTACTGCTGCAGTGACACCGACGATTATTGATTAGTGATCAGGTCAGGAAGAAAAGAGACGCACAAGAAGGAGGAGAAGAAGAAAGGAGCCGTGGAGAGAAAAGAGGGGAAACTGTGACTTCCAGCACTATCAGAGGAGAACATTGTCTGCATAGTGACACACTCAGAGTAATGGGAGGCAGGTGACTCCACTTTGAAAGTGTGAAAACAACTTCCATGATGCAATGGGGCCCAACATGAGGCCTCTGGATGGAGAGGGGGGAAGAAATATATAGAGAGAGAGAGACAGAGAGGTGAGAAAGAGAGAGAGAGACGTTCAATCAACCGTGTGAGAAAATAAATCTAATATTGAACCTGGTGAAACTGTGTTTCAGTCTGTAACAGCAGAGCATTTGAAGTAGTGACTATAATAACAACTGTCAGCTTCAGAGGAGCAGCATGAGAAGAGTCTTTAGTGTGGACCATAAAATGACCAATACAGATTGAAGTGTTGCTGCTTTTATTAAAAGTGGCTTAGTTTACAACACTAACAAATCTCAGGATGCACTGTACAAACTCATCTCACTGACTGCTCAACACCAACTTATAAAGCCTAGAGAATCCGCCATCTGGTTCATACCTCAGTTTTAGTGTCTTGTTTTTTGTGCTTGATGATCTACATGCTGTACTGTCCCTGAAGGCAGCACTGGGACAGCAGCTGCTAACGCTACTCTGAACACAAAGTTAAATCTGTAATGTAAAGTGATGGGTCCTCTTATAACAAGAAATATCACATTTCCAGAACATTACACCCTAAATAAAGACGATACTATGAGTTAAGACTCCTGGATGGACACCAAATCTCACAGTGCCTCAGACTCCTGGACGAAGTTACACTGAAGTTCATTAAGTCACTACGTGAAACTGAGACTTGAAAAAGTGACAGTAACATTGTGCATCTGTAAGTGTAAAAGTGTCAATGTGAATTTCAACACACTGCCATCAACACTGTGAACGTAAACAGACACTTGTGAACTTACTGAAGAAGAACAGAGGGCATCAAAAAAAATGTAGAAAACATGATGGAAATCTTATTTGATTTTTTTCCCCTTTGTTTTATGTGCTGCACATCAGCAGCTGGATAGAAACTGACGATGAGCTCTAATTTGTGCATGCTGAATGTGTGTGACACTGTGTGTGTGTGTGTGTGTGTGTGTGTGAGTGTGTACCTCCTTAGGACACTGGTTGTTGCAGGAGCCCAGCTCCACCTTCGTCGGCTCATCAGCTGATGTCAGCTTCCTACGGAGACACAGAACCTGTCAGTGCTGTTAATAAACATCATCATCACAACCACTTTTTCAATCACAGTTTACATTTAACAGTGGTGGTGATGATAATGACCTGTTGTGGTGAATTAAGGAAAAGTGTGTGTGTGTACTGACTTGCACTCCACATAGAGCATGCTGATCTTGCAGTGGCAGCGTTGGCGAATCATCTGGCTACAGGAGGGGCAGTCGCCGGGGTGACAGGAGCGGGGGCAGGAGTGGGGGCAGCCGGCGGGACGGGGCTTGGAGCAGCCCTCCTCACACACCTCGCACTGCACAGAGAGAGTGGGCGATTGATATGATTGGTTATTAAGTTATTTACACTGTAACGACTTAAATTGTTGGTTTAAATATTCAAAGCTATTTAACATATTCCTCATAATTTCTACAACAGTTCTACCTGTGATTGTCAAACTGTAACATGACATTCTTCAGACAGGTTAAATAAAGTTGTAGTGAATTAATCTGAAATCTTGGCTCCACATTAACATGTTTCTACTGTGAAGTATAAATGAATGTGAGGATCTCTGCCAGCTGGGTGGCAGCCAGCTGCACGGCTCCTCAGCGTGTGTGTTTTTGTTTAGTTTTTGTTGGCCGCCTTCTGTCGACTCATCGTGTGTGCTTTTATGGAGGTGTTGTGAAAAGAGATACAGCGGATCTTTCTGATTCCTGCCTTCATCCGTGCAGTGACTCCGTCAGCAGGTTTGTGTTGGCACAGATTCAGCACGGTGGATCACTTAGGACAGTCATCTGTGAAACCAAAGTTGGTGGTTTGACTCCTTGTTCTCCAGGTTCCTGGCCACATCTCAAAGTGTAAAGAGACAAGACACTGACCTCGGACCCTTGGCGCCTCAAAGGAGCAGCATGTCCACAAAGAATTTACCCAAACGGAACTCCACAGCAGTGCACGCTGAGTGGCTGGAGATTTGTGGACATTGTGGGGGTTCAGAGTTTTGTCCAGAGCTAAGAGTAGACAGGCAAACAAGGTTGCTCCAACTGTGCTGTGTGGAGAAACGCTGCCCAGTTGCTTTGTTCCTGCTGCGATCAGATTTGACCTCCATAAACCCAGCAAGCTCTAGTGACTCTGATAACGACACACTGTTTTTCCTGAATGCAGCTTAAGGCACCTCAACTCACAGAGTGACACTGGTTTTATTCTGTAATATCAGACACTACATTTGTTCTGCTGTGGAGTTTTTCACTTTGGCATCATCACCTTGTTGCCGTCAGTAACCAGGTGACACTCCCTGCTGCAGCTGTGGTTGCTGCAGGTTAAAGGTCGTCCACAAGGTCGCTTACAGGAGAATCTACCCCGACGATGGCACGGCACTGGGCTGACCTGATGAACACACACACACACACACACAGCACAAACGTCTTTAAAACCACAAGTATTCCTGGCGCTCGTCTGAAGGTGAATGACTGTGTATGTATATAAGTGTGTTGAATACCAAGCACCTAAATGAAATGAAATGCAACAGAGGAATTATATGAGAGAGACAGAGAAGGACAAACCAAATGAACAGACAGAGGGAGAGAGGAGGAGTGAGGAGGAGGTCAGAAGGACAAACTAATAATGGACGACGCTTGGACCAGGGAAGAGGACAGAGAACACCAAGGAGAGACGAGAGAGACTGTGATAAATCTAAGCAGAAGGGAGACATGAAGTTTGTGTGATGTAGACCGTGTGAATGGTGACGACGAGGGATGACAACAGAAAACAAAAACTGGTGTGAATAATCCATGTCATAGTGGAAGTTCATTAAACACTAGAAAACAGAAGGTGAAGAGAAGGTGGATGTGAACAAAGTTCTTACCTCGTGTTCTCCAAAACAGGCCCTGCAAAACAAACAGGAAAACCCGTTGACTTCCATTCACTCTAATCACTTGTTTTCATTCAAGTTAATCGATGTTAAACCTGCCATTTACCTCCGGTCAACACATTCATATCCATTCCCTTGATATGATTCAGCTGCATTTACCACCATTTATTATGTTTTTTTATTAATTTTATTATTATTTATTAGAAACTTAAAAACTAATTTCGCATACATCCATTCAATTCCTTCAATTATTTATCAAAATGTATTTATCCCATACATTCATCCCATTTGTTTCATGTTTGTTTACTTTGATTCACTTTCTATTTACCTCCAATTTCTTCAATTGCTTCAACTTCACGGTAATTAGTGACAATAAAGAATCTTGAATCCATTCACTTTCTCGTGTCACTTTATCTCATTTACTTTAGTCTAATGATTGAAACCTTAAGGACCTTTCATTTACTTGAATTAATCCAGTTCACTTCCATCAGTTCCATTTGCTAATCTACATTTACTTCCATTGAACTCAAGCCACTTTACTCCTTTCTGTCAGTTAATCTTTTAGAAGCATCTATTCATTGGAAACACCCTGTTTCATTTTTAAGGTCAATGTTCTGACATTCATACTTCATTTATCTCCTCAATTTCATTCATTCCATTTTTCATTAAAAATGATCAATCTGGCTAAAAGTGAACATTTACTTTGCCTTCTGGAACTTACTCACACCATTCAGCTCAATTCATTCACAATAAGGGAGACTGAATTCATAACAACCATAGTCACTTTAACAACTAAAACCACGACAACCTCATATTCTCGATCCACTCATCCATTCCTGTAACTCCCATTTACTCCCACCGATAAGCTTCATTTGACATTATTAGTATTAATTCATTCCTTTAACTTCCATTCATTCTTTGCATAACAGCTTTCCTGATTAAAACTGATCAAAACCGAGAATTTCCTTATTCCATCCACTTCCAGTCAGATTCATTTACATGTTAATGTAATGCTAATCGCATCTCCATGTTTTTATACAAACCTTTTTTCCACTTAAAGGTCTTCCTTTCTTTGAACCAAAACAAAGACTACAGACACAACTTTGCTCTTTGCCCCTTCTGTCCTGTTTCTGCAACTATGTCACTCACCATGTATACCTCCACGCCGGTCTCCTTGCTACCATTAGTTGTTAGCCTAAAAGTGATGGTGCCTCCGTACAGCAACATAAGCTGACATTTAGACATACAGCAGAGCCCCGATCACATCTAGACATTACAGGAGTAAGCTGCATGAGAAAACCGTCCGATTCCAGGTGTCCTGCAACAACTACACCCCCAATATGTAACACAGAAACATGAAGTGGACATGAAGAGACACGTCTGGTAGAAAATGTGTAAAATATTAGTTATTGCAGCTTAAACACAAACGCATCACATTTAATGCCTGAATGCACTAATCACCACTATTTAGTCATTGCTGCAACGCTCAGCCCTGTTGTGTAACCAAAGTTTTTCTCCTTCTGCTACAAGATAACATCCAAGATCGTGTACAGCCATCTATTCAATACTTGTACTAAATCTTGTAAATATATATCAATCGACATTAATACCTGAGAATGAACATACACAGACAAACTGTACCAACAGTCATGTTTGTCTGCTGGTCTTATATCTCCTGCAGTTCTGCATCACAGCACTGCAGGCAGCTGGAAAAGCCAAACGAAAAACACACACAGCATGCAGTGTTTTTCTTAATCTCAGGTTTAATGATCCATGACAGGGGCCGCACCACCCCACAAACTGAGTGTGTGTTTGTGTGTTATTACTGTGTGTAGGGAGTCTGGGTACCACATGGCAAAAACAAAAAGCAATCATATTAATTTATCAAGAAGTCATCACACTGAGACTAAACCCTCCGGCTCCTTGGTTTGCTTTCACTCTATTTCATTCACCAGTGTGTACTGCAGCACACTCTGTTCATGCTAGGTTTGATATAAACCACTGTATCTTCTGAGGTATCTACTCTAATGTAATGTAATTTCAAGCCCTTTAACATTGGCTAAAACTATTTTACTTAAACTGAATCACAGGCTTTTTGCTAAATTTTCACTGATGTTATTAGCAGACTTAACTCAGTACATGTAATGTGATCAAGGCCTGTAGTGCAGGTGGAGGGTGGTAATGTGGGGTGTGGGGCTACTATAAAAAGCCTCGACTACAATACCACATTATGAATTGTCAAAAGAATTTTCTCTGGTAATGTTTTGACTCATTTGTAAATTTAAAAGCTTTGTTGTCTCCTCTCTGGAGCCCAGTTCCTTCATATCACATTTCTGCTGCTCCAGATCTGATCCAACACTGTAGCTAAAAGTT
>OMLM01016147.1:0-10781 GCA_900302695.1 Helostoma temminkii | reverse complement strand
GGGCCAGCAAGCAGGTCTGTCTGCAGGGAGGGCACTGGCCGGGGTGGCACCGGTGAGGCTCTCTGGTCGGGTGGTGGCAGGATGGAGGACACCTGGAGGAGCAGACAGAGCAACATGAAGTGATGGTCCTGTGTGTCGTTCACCATGTTTGAATTTTATACTAGGTAAACCTTTACGATCAAATAAAACTGTTCTGTCGACTTTTATGAAGTTTTTATTGCTTTTACTTTGAACTCGTCGTCATTAGAGATGTTGTAGTGCTGCTCTTGTTTATATTCTTCTGTATGTAAATGAGCACCAACATCAGAATAATGGACTTCTAAATATAAATGTGAGTGCTTCCACTCAGTGACTATTCATCGTGCCAAGGTTGAAGTTGTGAGCACGTCTCATTACTGCTTGTAATTTATGTTGGCTTGCACTGCAGTGCTGTATATCATGTATTTTTTGAACTACTTTCCTTGTGAATGAGTTTAAACAGGGACATTTCTCAGTCTTC
The DNA here is from genome assembly GCA_900302695.1 of Helostoma temminkii. NCBI lineage: Eukaryota > Metazoa > Chordata > Actinopteri > Anabantiformes > Helostomatidae > Helostoma > Helostoma temminkii. The sequence goes on along the minus strand of OMLM01016147.1, from coordinate 10,282 downwards.
CGACAATGTGTCCACATTGTCCTCTTGTTTATCCAGATATGACAGCCTCCTCTCTGTTTGCTGATTCATCCTCACATCTTCTGTGGAAGGTCTCCTCCCTTATCTCGCTAAGAAAATGTCAGTGTTTTCATTCAGATCACGTCGTGGAGCACTGTGCCGTTACATGTCGGTGCAAAGCTAATGTCTTTTGTTGTGTCTGACAAGTGCCAATAATAGCAACAAATCAAAACACAATATAATAAGCTAGAAATTAACGCCTCACTTCATCCTGAAGTTTAAAAGCTTGTGTGTTCAGACTCATATTCTAATCAGTTCATTCATGAATCCAAGAGGAAAACAATTAAAATCCCTCCAGGTGTTCCTGAAACATTCCTTTGACAAGAATGGGACAGATGTGAGGTCAGTGACCTTTGAACACTGGTGTCTAATCAGTTCATGCTAGAGAACACCCATTTCCAACTAACAAAAACTTGGTGCTAGTTCTGTGCTAGTGCTGGTCCAAAGTTGTTTCATTCATCATCATACTACGCCTCTGCTTCTGTTAGCACCGCTAACGCTAAGCATTACAACAATCACTTCAGTGTTGTTCCTGAGCTTGAGTCTAAACTCCAAACACTCCTGGTTCAATACATGTGTTCACTGCTTGTAGCAATCTCATTTTTTTTAGTCAAACTGCTGTTAAATCTAATAAATGATAGAGATTTTTATCTTTAAAACAAAGTTCCAGTTAATCATAGTCCTGCCCATGACGCAGTAGGTTGGTAGTTCTAGTCCAGCAAAGACTTGGTGCCAGGTTGGGACCAGTTTTCCTGGCTCAGGTTCTTTGGCTGTGATGTGAATTTAGGCACTAGCTCCGAACTGTCAAAAATCTGAGGAAATCCCCTGAAGGCGTTCCTATGACCTCACGTTAACAAACATGGGAAGAAATGGATAACCCAAACAGAACACCAGCTCAGCCGTGGTCGTAAAAAATCAGTGTGTTTACCTGCAGGGCTCTTTGCAGCGAGGTGGTTTGGTGGTCCGTTCCCGCCCACAGGGAACCACCAAGACTGTTGAACTGCACGTACATCTGACCTCGACAGACTCCGGGCAGGGGTAACAGCTACCTAAGGGACAAATGACACACATTTTTATTTTATTAACAATAATACAGGTATCGTTTCTTCACCTTCTTAATGCATTTACAGCGTAACTGATGGGAAATTTAGATTTTTGTGTAAAAAAGGTTCAATGAGGCTTCAGCTGTCTGACTGAGCCAAGTCACAAAGCGACCAGACTCCTAAAAATGATGTTACTTCACAACTAAACTGCAAATATGTTTGTGAGGACACAATTTCACAATTTCAACCAGTTTGTTTTCTGTTTACATAATGATCATATCTTGACAAGCTGCAAATACACTGATACTCAGCATATGTTACATATATATGGTACATATTAAATGTCCACAGGCAACGGATTTCTGTCTGCCAAAATATCTACATCCTGTTTTCTCTTCCATGAAAATATCCAGTCTTGCAGTTCAACATCCAGATGTGTGACTCCAGCTTTGTTTTTTTTTTGTTTATTTTACATAGATATACAGATAACAGCTCTAGTGTTTTCAGTGTTTGTGTTCCATTGTTGAGCTGTAGAGGACGGAAAATAACACAATAAGGGCATTGTCTTCAAAAAACTGCTGAAGCTTCATTTTAACTTCAGAAAAACTGACCCATTATTAATTTATCATAACACATAATTAGGATCCAGTGCCTGTTTATTGCATTCTTATCATTTTAAGAACTTTTGCATTTGTCTTTGGACAGTTTACACACTCAAAAACTAAGTGGTTTTCTTTATTATTGTTCATTAAAGCATATTTTCTGTATTTTCTCCAGTGTTTTGAATATCACACATTTTCTGATCTCTGTTTAGTGGCCTGACGATGTTCTCAGGCAACTTTCATGCCTTGATAACACTGCACGGACCTCGTGCACTAAAGCTGTATTTTGTCAGTCGACACCATTTTTGCTGTGGCTTCTATGAAGAGTCGCATTAACATAACACACCGAGTGTTGACCAGCAGATAGCACAGAGTGTGACTGTGATTGGTGTTACAGCTCGCACAGATAAAACCAACACTACGTGACACGACCGAAGCCAGTGTTCAGACTGAGGTCAGGACGTACCCACAGTTCGTTAGAGTCAGAAGCTGCAGTTCCCATCTCAGTCAAGAAGATCTTATTAACAGATTAGTTTTGCACTGACAGGACCAAGTGATTCAAGAGAAGAATCAGCACAGACATACATTTACATTTAGACATTTGTCAGACGCTTTTGTCCAACGTGACATAACTGAGGTACAAGGCAGCAAAATGTAAGTCGAGGAGAAAAAGCAGAACACGTGGCAGTTTTATGAATTGTAAGTGATCTTTTTGTAGTGTGTTTAAGTGCATAGAAAGTTAGTAGCAGTTTTTGGATATTGAATGTCCAGAATGAAGTTCATGAAAAAGATGCACAAAGATTCTTACTGTTGATGACGGGTTTGTCGAACAAAGCCTTTTGTGTTTGATCATTTCATTATTTTCAGTTCAGGTGGATCATCTAAGGCAGGGGTTGGGAGTCCTGGTCCTAGAGAGGCGCAGCTCTGCCTGTTTTCAAGTCCTGGATCAGGTGTGTTCAGCCAACCACAAGCTTAAGTGCAGGTTAGAAAACAAGCAGTACTGCGGCTCTTTAGGACCAGGATTCTCTACCCCTGATCTAATGCCTAAAGGTTAACGTAAATATCTGATTAAATAAATGTGACTGAAACAACTAAAATAAAACGTGCCACCATTGCTCTCACAGTGCTTCTGCGATCAGCCTTGTTCTATGAACGTGGCTCAGTACTCCAGGGATTTCTCTCTTTTCCTGTTCCAATAGTTTCGTTCCCTCAAAATTTAAGTGATCTGATACAAAAAGTGGAACATTTCTTCAGAAACACCGTAGATGTGGATTTAAAAATGTGTTTTGTGTTATTATTGTAAATCCTTTTCTAAACACTCAACTCAGACAATTTATTTAAACTCTAATGTCACAAATGTGTCCTATGAGGCTTTACAGCTGGCACAGCACACGACACCTTGTGTTTAGACGCTGGAATTAAGAAGGAAACATCCCATAAACTTAAATGCAAAACAATTAATAAACGGAAGTATTTTGATTATTAATTTCCATCTTGTTTTAGGGAAAACGCACAACATTTGCTGGTTACACATCTCGACAAAATGTTCAGCTTTGCTCATTGTTTATCATATTAAACCGATTATTTTAGATTTTGACCTGTAGGTTGGTGAAAACCATAATTTTAAAGAATTCACTTCAGGTTGTGGGAAAGTGTGAGAGGTTTAATTGATTAATAGAGGAAACAGATGATTAATCACCAAGTCGCAGCCCTGAACACTGTTTACTGCTGATTATTAATAGTGTTACACAAATAATGCATCTATAAACTAAATACCAACGTAGGCACGCACACAAACTCACACACTCCTTTTTGTGGGTTGTTATCTTTGTGGCAAAGCGCTGGGACTTTGTTACCCCCCAAAGGTCAGAGCAGCCAATCAGCACACAGACGCACAGATAAATTAATTTTAATCTATTCAGCCAATCACAAGGCAGGCGGACGCATAAATTATCTTTTATCGTCCAGTCAGGGAACAATAGACATAAAAAGCTGTTATTCAGCAAACACACACTTTGGTAAAGGAGAGTTAATGATGCAGAGGTCAACATTTTCCCAAACGCACACATTTAACTGTGTGTGTTGTTCTGTGCTATCAGCTGGAACAAATGTCAGCACACACACACACACAGATAAACACACACTTCAGGAGGTGTTGTGGGTCGGAATTTTCCTAAGTTTAACCTTTGACCTTGTCCCAGCTGCGACTCCCTCAACAAATCACGACTTATCTGACAGAGAATAATGTGATGTGACTTCCTGCATGAGCGCGTGAGCAAACTTGTTTCCACACACTGGATCAAACTGATAATATCCAGGACAAAGTGTCCTGCTGTGTTTTATAATGAAGCCACTAACTTACCTGAGATCAGCAGCAACACCTGCTCTGAGTCTGTTCACTTGAGAACAGAAGTGGAAATAAATGACCATGACGGAGGATTGTTGAGAGTCTTCAGTTGTTTCAATGACTTAGTAACATTTACCCTGGTCCCACATAATATCACATGTTTATACACAGTAAATAACAACAGCTTGATCTAAACTAGCAGCTATTCACGTGAAATTAACACCAGACGTTGGTGTCAATGAAAGAGGCAACATTAGTCGTCTTCTCTGTGCTACTGTGAATCAGCTGTGTTTAGTTGTGTTTACACATTAGGGCTGTTAATGTGTAATGTTTTTTTTTATATAAACTAATCATATGAACAATGTTAGACCCCAACTTGTTCTCATACTACTGAGACATCACCCAGTGCGTTTCGTTATAAAAAGCCATGAAGTGGAAGTCTGGATGAAACCAAGGTTGTGTGCACGTACTGCTGCGATAAATAACCTTTCCATCGAAGGACAACAAGTTTGATTTAGCACATTTCTGCTGCTGTGCTGAGGCTGCGCTCGCCAAACAACACTGATGGAAGTGTTGTCAACAAAATGACAACAACAGAGTAAACGAACATCAGTCGCAGATGAGTCACCGCCGACTGCAGGCCAGATTATAAATGTGTGTACATGTGTTACCTTGGTGACAGATGGAGGGACACTTGTGGTTGCGACATCCCAGAGTTCGACCGCAGTTCTGGTCACACGGGGGACAGTTACCGGGGCAACACTGAAACACAAGGCATCATGGGAAACTGAGTTTAAACAGGAAACACCTGCATTTCCCTACTGAAACCTTTAGTTTGCAGCTTCTCTTCCACACTGAAGATGTTTTCTCTGTTCTCTGCTCGGCAGCTGCTGACATTTACGAGGCTAAACACAGCTCCACTCTCACTGAGAGCAGCGAAAAACCTCAGAGGCGACATCAAAACGACTGAAAATGTTAAAAATGATCCTTTAAATCCACAGACGACGGAGAATTAAAGCTCCACCTGCCTCATCACACACAGCCCCGTCAACCTTTTCCTATCAGATCCCACACAGATCAGATAGCGTCGCTCTGACATTTACACTGCAGGAACGCACGGCGCTGCAGAGCGGGGCTCACAGAGACGAGGCGCCGCAGACGTGAGGCCGGAGCTGATGCTAATTAAGAAACTAAAGGGTAATGATCTGAAGACAAACTAAGACTTTGTTTCTTTTATTAGACACAGGAGCAGTTTTGATCCGAGTGCCTGGAGCTTGTTACACGTTCACGCAGCTGATGGTAACGTGACTTCTCCACCAGCTCAAACTTATTCTGGAAACACGGCTCATAGGTTTTAACCGTATTAGTGCAGCTTCCCTCCATTTTCACAGAGAGAACTGTCTGATACTGTAGTCCCTATCCCCCTTGTAATCTCACTGAAATGAGAGGTAGCAGAAGCAGAAGATCCAGTTCTGCTTTTGATCATTTATAATTGATTTGCTTTCTATGCAGACTATGGCTGCATGTTTTTGTGACAGTGAATGCATCATAATGAGGACCTGGATTTGGGTGAGGGTGAGGGAAAACAATTTGGAGACATGAATAAAGATGTGTTAAATGTTAAAACACATATACTTTACTGTTTTATACATGTGTTCTTGCTTTAAATACAGAAAATTACCTTTTTTTAAAAAAATTTACTGTAAGTACGTAAACTATTAATTCCACTTTGCTGTCAAATGGTCGTCTGTTACTTCTTCAGTTTAAACCTCTCTTCAGTCTCCTACTGTTCTCTCTGATCAACCTCACACTTTCACTTTTCATCTCCTGACGTTATCTTATTTACGCACTGGTTTCTGGTGTCAGACAATGACAGGGAAATTAAACGAACCAGTAAATTATTTAATCCAGCAGTTATTCCTAAAGAGCTGCTGCTCTGCTGATTAAATCACTTCACAATCACAAAACTGACTAAAAAAAAAAAAAAAAAAAATCAACGTATGTCCAAGTTTGTGTGTTCTGCTGGAAGTGAAATGTTCCTCTGCACTTGCTAAAGCGGGAGGAGCAGTTACGATGAATGAAAAACATTATAATACTCTAGATTTAGTAAAAGAGAGTGGAGGAGAGCGCATTTTAAAAATATTAAAAATATATCACAATATATACAATATTTACAAATCACCTAATAAGCTTAAATTAAGCAGTCACAGTTTCCTCCTCCAAGCAGCAGGGGGAGCTACAGTCACACTGCGTCACATAACAACCATCCACAATGTGTGAACATTTTAGTGTTTTACCACAAAGTTCACTCACTTTCCTCCTGCACTGGTGTCTCTGGCAGCTTCTGGTTTTGGGACACTTGGAGTCGCACAGGTATTCTTTATGGCACGGCATCAACTTCCTGTATTTACCACACCTGCACTCCTTCTCCACCTCCTGACAGACAGACGGACACATTCAGCTTTATGCTTCACACAGTGTGTCAGAGTGTGTCTCACTGTGTGTGTGTGTGTGTGTGTGTGTGTGTGTGACCTGTCTGCAGGTCTCGCAGCTCCCTCTGTGGCACCTCATTGAACAGGTGTGTTTCCCACAGGACAGAGGACGGTCGCACGTGTCGCCGCACGGCAACACTTCCTCTGTGCACGGCAGAGACGACTCTGAAACACACACAGTGACATTTAGAAAATACCATCACATAGTGTTTCAACATTTCCACGTATCATATTTAGGATTTAAGTACACAAATGCTCGCCAAACTCAACGCTAAAAATGTCCAGTATATACTGTGTTTGTGTGCTACCGTTTACCTCTGCTGCACTTTTTAAAAATATATATCATTCATAGTCCAACACAAACACTTTACACACTGTCAGATATATTAGTTATACATTCAGATTCTGTATAATCAGTGTCTGCATTTGTTTTTCTTCCTGTTAATCATTTCTCTCTGTTTCTGTTGTGGTGCTACAACAAGTTACAATAAGCACATCACTGAAAAGCACAGTCAGTGGTTGTTACCACAAGACAACAACAGAGTTATGTAATGATATCTGACGAGCGGTAAAAAAGTTAATTCGCTGAGACCACTTTTTGAAGGTCCAGGTCTCTTCTCAGGCTCAGCCTGTGTCCTGTCTTATTTGTTAACACTGTTACTGTGACTAGAGGTTAATGTCTTCACTTCTAATACTGCTAAAAGAAAAGAGACAGGAGAGAAGCTGTCACTGTCTGGAAGGAGACTCAGTCTAATGCTCTCTAATACACCTGGCTACCTAAACCACAATGACCTTATCCAGCCCTGTGTTAAATGGCCTTGTCCGGTCTTGTGGTTTTGACTCGGTCTCTACACACACTGGTTATGGTAATGATTCCTGGGCCGGGTTCTGCTGGAGGTTTCTTCCTTTCTTAAAAAGGGAGTTTTTCCTCTCCACTGTTGCCTAGTGATTGATCAAGGGGGATTTGTTGGGTTTTCCTTTTTATTTAGTTGTATTGTAAGGTCTTAAACCTTACACTGTAAAGGGCCTTGAGATGACTTTTGTTGTGATTTGGCGCTATATAAATAAAACTGAATTAAATTCGAGGCAGAGGCTACATAGCCCTTCAGACAGTGTGGCTGCACACACGAGCAAAGAGGCCCACAAATATAAATAATTTTAGAATTAATAAGGATTTATTTCTGGCATTTATGTTACATTCAACTTGTGCCATTGAGACATTTACGCTCATATTCTTCTTAACTTTGCATTTTTACTGCAGATTTGCATGTTTACATATTTTCATGTCTGATACTCCATGACATGAAAATTAAACCTAATAACCAGAAGCAGCGAATTAACTTTTTTACCGCTCGTCAGATATCATTACATAACTCTGTTGTTTTCTTGTAGTAACAACCACTGACAGTGCTTTTCAGTTTTACGCTTATTGTTTAGCGGCAGACAAACACGAATAAATTACTATAATCCACAAAATGTAGATTATGTTGCATTACAGATGACAAAGGCAACTTGGAAGCTGTAAACACTCACAGCGTGTAATGACACGGTATGATGACGTATAACTGTATAGTTGGAAGTGTCTCATTTATTTTCATCCCTACCCCTCTGATTCAAGGGAAAGTGTAGGTGTAGAGGAAAATGAGATTGGTCCTTGGTCTCTAATCAGGTGGTCTTGAGCACAACACTAGTTTGTGTGTGTGTGTGTGTGTGTGTGTGTGTGTTAGTGTGTGTGTGTGTGTGTGTGTGTGCGTGTGTGTTCTCTCACTGTTCTTTCCGCAGGGACAGGATCTGCTGACAGAGCGAGGACACGGAGGACAAACTCCGTCGTGACACGCGACCTCACAGGTGTGATTCCCACAGGAGAGCAGAGAGCCGCACACCTGAAGCAGAGACCGAGAGAAAGAAGGTGAATTCAGCCTGATGGTTCAGGTTTTCATATTTACCTGCAGATTAACGTTTTACTCTGTAAATAATAAAGACTCTCTAATAAAGACGTTTGTGAGCATTTATTTTAAGTTCAGTAACATTAAGTGAGTTTTCATCTGAATTTTAATTTCAAAAACATCTGCAAAGTAAAACACAGAGAGTTTATTATGGGATGTTTGTAGCGTTCATGTTGCTAGGCTACAGGTTTTGTTCATGTTGTCAGGGGTTTTCACTGCAGAAGCATCAACCATCGCGCAGCCAGTAATTAGAGCTGTCAGTGAAAGTCATGATGAGCTCAGAAAGACTCTGACGGCTTCAACGTGTTGACAGCTCGTTCATGTCCTGATTTAACACGTCAGTCATGTGTCAGTCCAAACAGAGAAAAGACTCCAGAGACGAGGAAGCTCCTCTCCTCACATGAACAGTATCTGTTCAGTCGTTATATGTTATTATAAAGAGAGAGAGTTTCAGTCCAAACGTAGCACAAATTCTACAATGTCAAGAACATATGCACAAGAAAATGTAAAGTACTGTTACATCCACTGATGTGATCCGAATACTGGCTAACTTCACATTAAACACATTATTAATTAATCACACTATCCAGTGCAGAAGAACGGGCAGAACAAGGTGACACAGGAGTCAAACCTCCAGCGATGACAGAGATGGCTTCTAGATTCAGGGTGTTTTTGTTTCTAACAAGAGGCACTGTTATCCTGAGAAAAGGACAGTAACAGTCTGTCAATTACAGAGGGCAGACTCCTACACAATAAATGTTCTCTCATACCTATATTACATTTTGCAGTAAGCTGTATCAAACCCTGATCAGATCATCGACTCTACATTCATATACACGACTGTGTTTCTGTCTTAAAGGTGCAAAAAAACTGCTGGAAGCACATCATAGTTTGTCCTCAGTGATGTTAGTGAATGTCTGATGTGCGTGTTGTACGTCACATTAAATGTCACACAGACATAGACAGTAGCAGACAGTAGTAGAGTGCAGTAGACAGTAGTAGACAGTAGTAGAGTGCAGTAGACAGTAGTAGACAGTAGTAGACAGTAGTAGAGTGCAGTAGTAGAGTGCAGTAGACAGTAGTAGACAGTAGTAGAGTGCAGTAGACAGTAGTAGACAGTAGTAGAGTGCAGTAGACAGTAGTAGACAGTAGTAGAGTGCAGTAGACAGTAGTAGACAGTAGTAGACAGCAGTAGAGTGCAGTAGTAGAGTGCAGTAGACAGTAGTAGACAGTAGTAGAGTGCAGTAGTAGAGTGCAGTAGACAGTAGTAGAGTGCAGTAGACAGTAGTAGACAGTAGTAGACAGTAGTAGAGTGCAGTAGACAGTAGTAGACAGTAGTAGAGTACAGTAGACAGTAGTAGAGTGCAGTAGTACAGTGCAGTAGACAGTAGTAGACAGTAGTAGAGTGCAGTAGACAGTAGTAGACAGTAGTAGAGTGCAGTAGACAGTAGTAGAGTGCAGTAGTAGAGTGCAGTAGACAGTAGTAGAGTGCAGTAGTAGACAGTAGTAGAGTGCAGTAGACAGTAGTAGACAGTAGTAGACAGTAGTAGACAGTAGTAGACAGTAGTAGAGTGTAGTAGACAGTAGTAGAGTGCAGTAGACAGTAGTAGAGTGCAGTAGACAGTAGTAGACAGTAGTAGAGTACAGTAGACAGTAGTAGAGTGCAGTAGACAGAAGTAGAGTGCAGTAGTAGAGTGCAGTAGACAGTAGTAGACAGTAGTAGAGTGCAGTAGACAGCAGTAGACAGTAGTAGACAGTAGTAGAGTACAGTAGACAGTGTGTCAGTGTAGTTTAC
>OMLM01016145.1:0-24634 GCA_900302695.1 Helostoma temminkii | reverse complement strand
TTCATAAGGCATTTGTACAATTTTGTACACATTTTACAATGTAAGGTTAAGACCTTACAATACCACAAAACAATAAGGAAAACCCAACAAATCCCCCTTGAGCAAGCACTAGGCAACAGTGGAGAGAAAAACTTTTTTAAGAAAAGAAGAAACCTCTAGCAGAACCTGGCTCAAGGTGGGCGGCCATCTGCCTTGGCTGGTGGGGATGAGTGGAAAGAAAGAGAGATTAAGAGAAAGAAACAGAGAAAAAGGTAAATTAACTCATCAGCAGGACTACATGAGTTACACTGTCGATACTGAGTACATCAACTGATTGAGACTGGAGCCCAACCCGCTACCAGGGACTGATAAAAGTAAAACCATGTTAATGAAAAGTAAGAGCATATACAAGTGTTTTAAGTTTAGATTTAAAGACATCTACTGAGGGAGACTGGCTGATATGGATGGGGAGGTTGTTCCAAAGCAGAGGGGCACGGTAAGAAAAGGCCCTGCCACCAGCCGACTTCTTTTTTACCCTGGGGACAGACAACAGCCCTGCATTCTGAGAGCGAAGGGCACGTGATGGAATATAAGGTTTAAGAAGATCAGACAAGTATCAGGGAGCATGACCATGTAAAATTTTATAGGTCATCAAGAGCACCTTAAAGTCTGATCTGACTCTGACAGGGAGCCAGTGAAGGGAAGCTAGAACTGGTGTTCTGACTATAATAACTAGAAATTTGTATCTCTGCATTCCCAAGTGTGAGGAATGGTGTGTGCACAAGTTTGAATAACTGCAGGAATTCTGTACACAAGACATCTAGAATAAGTGTGGGTGTCTTATACTCACTAACAAATAGTCTGGCCTATCTTTCAGTGTTAGTCAGTTATACATGATGGTGCTGAATGTTGTTTACTTGATGTTTATTTTGTTGAACTGATTGTTGCTATAAAATTTAAATACATCACATTATTTTTGCCAGGAAATAGCTTACAAGGAATCTTATGTGGAAAATGTATTAGTCTGCAGTTAATTACAGAGGGCAACAACCTTAAACTATTGCCCTACATCTCACTGACTGGTATCTGTCAGTATCTTCTGGAACTACGTGACATGTTCCCATGCTGTTAAGAAAACAGTAGCCGATCAAAGGTTTCAGTTTCAGACAGTGTTCCTGAAGAGCTCAGATATACAGTTTTTATTAAATACTTCTTTTCACAGTCGCTATGTTGCTATGTCGCTACACAGGAAATGTGTAGTGAACTTTTGGTGGTGTGTTTAATATTACAAAACAATAAGATGGACAACACAATTAGTCAGTCCTCTGAGAAACATGAAAGCTCCAGTACATTTCTGTTCTGAGTAGTTATTGATTTACCAACATAAAAAAATGAACAGTCATGCAAGAGTAGAGCTTATAAAGCTCTTCCAGTGACTCCCTCTGGTTGTTAGACAACATTACAAAAGTGCATCTGTGGGATGTTCAAGTATCTGATGCACGGAGAGAAACTGTAGCAGTAGTAGAATTTCAGGTAGAATGGTCATAGCTTGACAGCTTGCTTTCTGCTTCTATTGGGATGCATCTACTTATGATGGATGTTATCATGAAAGTATTTTTGATGAGGTCGGCAGCATGCATGTAGTTAAACAAAAAAGTTAGTTTTTGTGCACAGTAATATAACTCTTCTATACCATATATGGTCACACACAATTCAGTATTATTATCTTTTTTCTTGCATCAAACATACATACTGTACATAACTAACTGTGCAGACTCCAATAAGTTACTGTCATTAGAGTAAATAAAGAGAATGTTGTTCTGTAAACACACTTTATTTTTTCAAGCTTAAAACAGTTAGGCTATTAACACATGATATCAGTGTTGGAAGAAGCATTCAGATCATTTATTTGAGTAGAAATATCAGTGAAGACATGCTCTGTTACTAGTAAGTATTAAAAGTAAAGTACTCTTTATGTAGAATGACTTATTTTAATATTGATTAAAATTACTGGTATAACAATATAAGACATTACATTGTTGTCAACAAAGTCTTGAGGTTTGTCAACACCAACAACAATCAGTCGTGAAAATTTGTGAGGTTGAAAACCTCCGTTAAAATGCTTATTCAGAAACTGTGGGCCTGAGGCACTAGACACTGATAAGGAGTAAACTGAATCTGAACAGGTTTTATTAAGCCTCTTGTCAAAGGAGCACTGGACTACAGTCTCTGTCTGCTGTGTAGGCATGATTGTATGTACATTAAATATGTTTTATGTTCTTTGGACTGATTATCTTCCTCGGATAAAACAGCTTATCATCAATAAAGGCCTAACTAAAGGCATGTTGAAAACATATAGAAGCATAGGTGCTGCAGATTTATCTATAATGTACAAAAAATGACACAAACACATCCTTATCAAAGAGTGTTATTTTAACTCTTACTACTTGTTAACTGTTGCTTTATTTAAGGTTTCAGGGAGTTTACATTTTATATTTGTAATTGTGCTATTATTAGCATTGCCACCAGTCTGTGATCCTTGTATAGACTGGGACATACCATTTAGAATTCAGTAATATCAACAATTTATGTTTTATAATATCTACCCACCTCCCAATGATGAATATAGATTAATATGAGTTAATTACATATTGTGTAGTATGTAACACATTTGACAGATAGCAGCAATTTAGCAAATTAGATTTTATAGAGGCGAAACAGCTTTCAAACATTCTCACCAACTCAAATATGTAATTTGTCATTCCCTAAAGAAAATCATTGCTTCTAACTAATCTAGTAGCTGTAAAAGCTATCAATATCCTATCTAAGTTATTAATGTCAAACTGCATTAGACTTTGAAATTGGTCCACTTATGACCTGACGTATAATTAGTTAAGTCTCAGTAAACACCACTAGGTGGCAATAAAAACAATGATGAGAGTACAGTAAATAACACACTGTAACAAAATACTGAAGTGTGCACATAATATTATGTTTTGGTGTCTGTGTTTCTTATGTAGTAAAAAACAAATCTACTTTTTCTACTTCTAAATCTTTGTTTGTTGGAAGAGCTTTCCCAATAATCACTCATGTGCAAATGACAAATGATTTAATCTTCAAGAAGATCATATTAACTAGGGCAAAGAGAAACTAAACTTAACTAAAATATTTGGGATTTAAAGTCAATATGTTGCATAAAATATTTCATCAGGTTCATAATTTAAGTAACCATAAAAAAGTGAACTGGATAAGTGAATGTAAATCTGTGCCATTGTGCTGTGCTGTGAAGTTAAACTGTGGCCCCTGAGCAGTTTGGTCATTTTTAGTTTGATCAACTGATAGTAACTTTAGACACACTAGCATAAACACAGCAACACACACACATCCATACTTAATTTTTTGTGTTAGCCCGCCTGCTAGTTATATTACCCATGACTCCCCCTCTGTATCATCTACCACACCCATCTGGCTCTGCTTGCCTTTAGACTAAACCACTAAAATTAATTGGTCTGTTGCATCTGGCTGCATTTCTGGGTCCAAAATATAAAAGCCTCACACTTTTGCCTAAACAGGACTCTACATTATAATTTCTTTTCTTTTCACATTCACAACATTTTTCTTCTGTTGATTTGATAATTATTTCAAACAAATACTAACTGTTTCCACCTTGTGAGTCCCAGTAAGAGCCTTGAGACTTGAGACTTTACAGTTAAGTCTCAAGTGGGTCTGTTTAAAAAAAAATGATAGCAAAATGATAGCACATGTAAAAATGACAGATTTGCCTCTACCAGCCAAAGTACTGTACGTAACACAATAAAAGCTGTGCTAAAAAGGTTTTTCTGGAAATATCATTTGAGTTATATAAAAGATGGCATCAGGAGATGAAGGAGAGGAGGAGGATAATTCTTGAAAAACCTCTTGGTGTGCTTATATGGCATCAGCTGACCTCAGTGAGTAGGCACAGGTGAGATACTTTATATGAACACACAAAGCCTGATGATTTATGCATCATGGAACAAAAAATAGAGTAAACAAAAAATGTGTTTATCTTGCAGGTCGGAAAGCTTACTTAAAAGTTACTGCAGACTGTCCACTGAGAGCAGGAAACTATGAAGCTGTGTACTGTCTCATCAAGTTGTTAATTCACCAGACTCACACAAGTGAACACTAGGTGTAAGGCTAAACAACATCCTTTCCCGTGTAGCTGTTTTCATATTTGTATTGAATTGGAGAAAACATCAGGAAGAAGGAGATAACACGATTAAGAATACATTACTGTGTTTTATTGATGGTTTCACTCTTGTGGAGAGGTGGGTTTCAATGAAATGCTACATATTCAAAGCTTCAACGACATGTGTTTCTATTAATATGGTTATTGTACTTCTTTCAAGCATATGTTTTAAACAGATGGTAGTGTTTTATATGGGGGTTTCTTACTGTTGGAAGGGAAATGCAAAGTCAATCTCAAGCCTTCCTTCACTAACTCTAATGTTGGTTTTAGCCTCCTCTGAAACTTGCTGCAGGACACCAGAAACTGTTTCACTGGAAATGTTGAACTGCTCCAGTACATATTGTATAATGCTTGAAATGTAGTCATATGCATTGTTAAACTGTTCCACATATAGGACATAGATCTGGTCAACAACATTCTTAAAATTTGTGACAAAATCATGATAGAGGACATTTATACTGGTAAGCAATGCATCTAAATAGTCACACTTGACAGAGTCAACAAGCTCCTGAGATTTTTCAACAACAGCCATTAGGATATCACTCATTTTCACTAGTATTGTGTAAAGGCTCTCCATACTATTCACAACATTCATCAGTTCCCAATAGATTTTCTTGGAAGCTGTTTCAACTTTATCCCAGATCTGGTCTCCTGTAATTACATTATCATCTGACAAGTGTAACTCAATAATGCTAATATTATCCACAAATGAGTTATAGTAGACCTGTGTCTCAGCAAAGATCACATTAATGATTATATCTAGCTTAGCAGCAATGCGTTTAGTTAGATCTGTGAGGAACTTGTCAGCAGACATTGCGACTGTAGAAATTATGGAATGGAGTTTCATCTTGAGCTCAGAGAGTATCACTTTGGATTCCTCAATATTGTAGGTAATGTGCAAGTTCATCTTATCAGCATTATCAGATGATTTGATGTTCAAAAGGTCAACATCAACCTCTGGGGCAGACTGTTGAATAGAAGAAAAATAAAGTATTAGCTGTGTTTTTCTGTGTTTCATTTTCAATCTTGTAAAAACGTAATGTCAATGACACTCACAGGATAATGCCCATAGACCCTTGCACTCATCTGGGATGGGACTCTGCCATTGAACTGAAGGCCCAGCAAACCAGTATACAGGGTAGATACTGAAGCACTGATATCGTCCCTACCAGCAGCATAATGAAGGTTCACATAAGTGACAGTAGGACTGGTGATGTCCACATTCAGGGTGTGGTGAGATACACTGGAAGAAAAAGTAATAATTTCAGGTCAAAGAAGCAAGGTTAATTGTAACCTAATCTGATTTATACACATTAAAATAACGATCAATGCAAGCAATGTAGAAAAGCATGTAGAAAATATTTACCTATTGTCAGCCTGGCGCTTTATCCTAAAATAGAAAGAAAAGTTGGTAGGTAATTACTTTACAACTTAACGATAAGAGGCAGTTACTAGAAATATTTGTAAAACGAAAGGAGAATACTACCTCTGGGCTTGGGCAATGACATGATTGACATCCATGGTGAGATCAGCACTAGTCAGAGCAACCTTGCTAATTATGTTCAGAGCATCATTCTCAAAGTTTGCAGTAGTGGAAGCTTTTGAAAGAAATATTTAGTCAGATTTAACTCTTACAAAAATACTTGCAACAGCAATTTTAAACAGGGCAACAAGTTCGGCAAATTTCATGAACTCACCTTTCATGTCATATCCTACGACCACAATGTCAGATGTGCCAGAAGACTTGACTGAAGACGTGACTGTGAAGAAAGGGACATGGCGCTCTACTTCAGCTTCCAGATTTGTGGTATACAGTGGGCTGGAAAACTTTGCTGTGGTAGAGATCTTCTGCTTGGAGGCTGTCAATTCAGCAACAGTTTTCTCAGACATGGTGAGGTCACCCAGGTTGCTTGGTTGAGAGATATCGATCGAAATATCAGCAGTCAACAAGGAGATCGGCACAAGATGAATGGTTGCTTGGGCAACGTGCTTCCCTTTGGTGTTGAAATTTGCCATTTTTGCCTCATTGTTGCAAGTGTACGACAGCACTGTATACAAACGGCTCACACATGCATCAATGGAAAGAGTTTCATTCACATCCATGCCAATGACTCTGGTGGTGCCATGGTTAAGCTTGGCATCAGTGGTAATCTTGGTGATGAAGTGTAGGCCAACATCATTGTTGAGGTATATAATAGCTTCATTATCCAGGACTCCCAAAACTAGATAGTCTGTGAGTACAGTGCCATCCATGTTTGCTCTAGTGGTGGACTCTATAGAAATATCCTCAAAAGCTCCCTCCAGCTTCAAACTGTGGTCTGCCTCAGCCTTTCCAACCGCCTTGATCACAGGGACATTGAAATCACCCTTCATTGTCCAAACGGAAATAACATTTGCCTTGTTTTTGGTGTTTGCAACTAGATTTTGTTTTGTTTCCAGGTTAAATATAGGCAGATCAATCTTTGCAACAGTAGCTACAGACACAGCTGTTTCAAAAGTGTCAGTATTCATACTGATGGTGCTGTTATGACTGCCTTCAATGTGACTATTTTCAAGGAACAGAGAACTGGCCAACTTGATTCCTCTCTTGGTGGTCAGACTGGTAGTGCCTTGAAGTTTTGCCTTTAAACCCTCAAACACAGAGACTGTGGTAGCTCCCAGACGGAACACTTTATCCTCAGGATACAGTCCAGCATTGGCATTCAGATTGATAATGGCAGACTTGAAAGACAGCTCTGAAATTGTGTTACCTACATGTGGAATCTGGATCAGGCCCATGATATCGATAAGTGGGCCAGCCTGGCTTTTCTTGTAAACAGTCCTGGCATCCACATTAACAGTTTGCTCAGTGGTGGTCAAAATGTGATTCAACCCAGTGTGCTCATACAAGTTCAGATCACTGATAGCTGGAGTATGGAAATTAATAAAAGGCAGGTCAATCTCAGGGATGATGATGGGGAATTTCAAGAAGTCAAGATCGGCTGCACTTTCCATGGCAACAAAGATGCCAGCCTCATTTTTGTTGTTTTTAACTGTGAAGTTATAGAACATTTTGTATTGATTAAGGCGAGCCAGAGCTACTGTGGCCACCTGTTGGCTGTCGGGTCTAACGATGACTGTGTAATCATTCTTCAGATCTATCTTAGAAGTAAGAGATTTTAAAATGTTGACTATGATATTTCCTTTGTTTTGCAATTCATAGACAAACTCAGCAGGATGGGCTACAATGTTAATTGCATTGGATAGGACTCCACTCACTGCACCATGCAGTTCTGTGTTATGGTTTGCTTTCACCTCAACCTTCATATCATAAAGGTTGCCGTGCCCAGATGCTACAAGAAGGCTGCTCTTAATCACTGGTGCTTCTGCCTCATTGCGGACATTAAACTTGAAGTAGTTGAAGTTTCCGGATTCAGCAGTGATTTGTTGTTTCATCTTTAAGATGGTAGAGTCTGTGTCACCAGAGAACGTTAGTTTGACAGTGCTTGGAGAGACTGACAATTGCAAATTGCTCTTGTGATTGCCATCATCAGCATTGATCTTTCCTTCACCTGCATTATCAACAGTTAAAGTGAAGGTGAGACCATCTTGGCGAGCGATTGATTTCTGGTTTACACTTGCCTCGCTTCTGACATTGATGCTTGGGATGTTCACCAAATGATTGTATATTGTATTGAGTGAGGCAGACATCCCTCCTTCCATAGCGATGAAGGCTGTGTTCACAATGCTAGCAGTGTAAGGTGTAGTTGTAACTTTAACTGTAGTCTTGGCATGAGCCTGAGCTGAGCGACCATAGATAGATACAGATGCCTGATGATCAACTCCAAGAGCAAGATGGCTGAACTTTATAGTTTCAGCTAAAACAAGGCGACTCCTTTTTGGGACAGCAATACGGGTGGTAGAGTCAAGGTTGTAATTGAGAATTTTGAAATGAGGAGATGCAGCCTGAGAGTTAAGGATTCCTGTGAACTGAGGTGTCATTTCATTTTCAGTGGAGTTGTGGAATTCAGCAAATGTCTTGACTGTGTAGATGGGAGTGACCAATTTGATCTCACCATAGAGTTTTCCAAAGCATGGGAAAATGATCGCATTTGGAATGGTTGGCAGCTTAATTTCAGGAACCTGAAGAGACTTAACAAGCTTTTCTACAGGAACTTTTGGGATGGTAGGGAATGAGATCTCAGAAATAGTGAATTTCGGAATGGTTATCTCAGGAATGGGAGGAAGGTAGTTCATTGTCAGGTCACCAAAGAAAGCATCCATATCAAGCACGTTCATATCAAGGTTTACAATTAAATCAATTAATTCAATGAGTCTCTGCTTAATGTCATCAAACGAAATAGTGGTGGGTTTCACAGTGTAGATGCCTAGGATGGTGAATTCAGGGATGTCCAGCTGTGTTGGGATTTCAAACTTATCCATGCTAAACACCAGTTTCTTACTGATGTCATCAATGATCTGGCGAAGCTTGCTGAGGATTTTTAGCCCAGGTGCCACCTCCTTAACCATCTCAACCAAATCAGTGAGCATATCAGTGATGCTGCTTATGAAATTGTTGTAACACTTGCTTACAGCGTTCAGATATATAGTAATCTCATCCTTGAAATTCAGATTTGTAACTTTCTCTTTTAAAAATTCAGCACATCTCTTCATGGTATTAACTACACCCTCATCAATGATATCCTGAAAAATTGTAAATATTTCTGCAATTTTGGTTTCTCTCAGGTGTTCCATAAAACCTCCAATAGAGGATAAGACAGAGCTCACAAAATCACTTGTTGCCTGAAGCTTCTGGGGGATTTCAAGAGTCCTGATCAGCTCATTCAGGTAAGATGTGACCTCAGCAATGTAATGATTGGTGTAAACCACAAAGTCATTATAATTCAGTGAGTTAAATTTTTGCACAATAGTTTCAATAAACATATTCAGCTGTTGAATTATATCTTTGACCTCAGTTGATTTCAAGTAGTTTATAGCACTCTTGAAGTCTTGCGTGAATTTGTCAAGTATATCCGCATCTTGAACTATCTTGACTACAGCTCTGATGGTTTCCTCAATTCTGAACTGTTTGATGAGCTCCACAGAAGTTTCCAAGACAGACTGAATCATTCTGTCAGCTTCTAATTTTACAATCAACTCTCTTATCTTGGCATGCAATATGTTGATTTTAGCTGGGATGTCAAGGTCCTTAATTACTTCTATAATGTAATCTATTGGATCATCAAGAAGCTCGTTGGGAATCAGATTGAATAGTTCCTCAATGCAAGGTGAAATCATCTTAAATGCAGTATTCATCACATACTCAATCTTTGGGTTTATGGCATTTGAAATGCCGTACTTATCATCTAAGGCAAGCAGCTGTTGCTGCACCTCTCGAATGACAATGTCAGTGGAGATGATTTCATCCAGCCTATAAACCACTTGTGCAATGAGAAATGTGACATTGTGCAGTAGATTCTCAACAATCTCTTTTAGGTGTTTTAAAGAGGCCTTCAAATCCTCCACGGAAAAGGATTTTGGGACAAACACACTGAAATGCTGCTTTAGCTGGATTACCCTGCTTTCTATATTCAGTTGAGAAAAATAGTCACTTACTTCCTGCAGAAAAGCCTCAAGTTTAGCCTTGAACTCATCATGGTTAATGTAGTGTTGCAGTGCCTCTGCAATATGCACAACACAGCCTTTGATGCTTTCTAATAAGGCAGGAAGATTTTCAATTAGGGGGAACTGGATTGTATGACTGTCCCTGTTCTTGTCATACTTAAGGAAACCAGAGATTGTGAATTCCTGGTTCTCTGGGGAGTCTGCGTTGAGGATGCTTGTGAGGATGGTGCCAGAAACCTCAATTCCAGTCTTCTCAGCAGTATTGTAAATACTTATGCCTTGATTAAAAGCATGCTCATTCATTTTAGATATCATTCTAACACTGGACTTCTGCTCTTGGAGTGAAAGAACCGTGTCCATCTTGTTGTCGAAAGTGGTCTCAAGGAAAAAACCATTTTCCAGAGTATGGGTTACTGATGCTCTGCATTCATGCACACTAGCAAAAGCCAGAGGCTGTGCTTTAAGGAGGAACTTGCTATAGAGCTGAGCACTGTGTTTTCCATAAAAGGCAATGTCTCCATCTGCATTGAAAATGGCATCCAAGTTAAAATCAAAGGGAACAATACTGCAACGGATGGAGTGGTCAAAGCGCACTGGCTGAGAGTTTAAACGGGCACCATTGGTGATTGTGACAGCAAGACCAACGACTTCAACCTCAGTGTTGTGGTTCATGTGTGCTCCAAAGACTTTCCCAGTGGTGCTGAATTTTGCATTACCGGTCATATCAGCATAATTTACCTGATAGGTGTGCTTGATCTCTTCATGAGCATAGGTGGCTTTCAGGCTTCCAGTTAGATCCATCTTGTAAAGCTCTGCCTGCAGCTTAGCCTCGTTAATGAAGTTGGCAGCCAGCAGTTTCAGGTTGTTATTAACTTTTGCAGAAGCAGAGTAGGGTTTTAGGTCAATGGTGATATCATGAATGTAGGAGGCATACTCACTTGCAGTGGCTTCAGTTTTTGAGTTGAAGTCAAAACTAGAGAGCGTTATTGTCAGGGTGTTGGCATTGTTAAAGTTGACGTCAGACACTGCTGCCTTATTTGTAATGGACAAAGTAGCTTTTGAAAAATCAGCACCGGCTTTAAAGGTGTTTTCTAGAGACAGGGGGCTCTGCAGGGTGCTTGTCCCACTTGTGGCCAAGCCATCCTTGTTGATTCTCAGAGTAGCTTTGTGAGTTGCTTCATTCTCAAGAAGCTTCACTATGGCATTGCTGTTTACTGCCAGGCCGTTAACATCAAGAGAGCCAGTCAGCAGAGAGTAAACACGGTTTTCATAGTGGTCTGCATTTGTCTCCATTCTCATTTTGATTTCACCTGCACCACCAGAGACTTCAGCCTGATTACGGATCTTCATACCAAGAGCATTGGCATTTGCATTACATTTGAGTGACAGCTTGCGGTCTTTGAAGGAAATCTCAGCAACGTGTGTCAAGATGTCTTCAAAGGCTTTGGTGTTAGACACAAATGAGAATTCACCATTGGCAAGGACTGCAGCAATTGTATTCTGGGCCTTAACAATTGTGGAGTCAAACTGAACAACAGAATCAATTTTTGCTTCTTGCATGAGTGGAAAGATGGCAAATGATTGGGTTGAAATGGTGCTGGCATACATGGGTCCAACTTTGAGCATTCCTTTCAAGTTGTTATCAGCAGAGATTTCCTTAATGTTGATGCCAGCCATTCCAGCATGCTCTAATGAAATATATACCCCAAATGGACTGATGGCTTCAATCTTGCTGATTGATCTCAGATACATTTTGTCTGTAATGGTCGCATTCTCCAGAATACTAACACTGGCTTCAATGAATTTGTGGGCTAAAGAGCTTTTCAGTTGGGCCACAATTAAATCAGTGATGGCCAAAATTCCCGAGCCTAAATTAACACAAAAGAACAACACATTATATAACCTGTGAGGTAGTGACAGCAATATAATAAACTCTAGAATGATAACATTTACTCTGAAATACCTCCAATCTCTACTGAGAGGATGTCAAGTGGAGAGGTTCCCTTCACATCAAATGTAGCTGAGTAGCTTGTTGTTTCTAAAATATCTTTGCCCACAGCCATTGAGGCTTCTATGTTATACAGGTTGCTCCTCATCAGAGTTGACACCTCAGCTTTACCAAAAAGAGGTATAGACAGACTAACGCCGTCAGGGACAACAAACTCTGGGATGGGAATCTTCATGGAGGCAATATCTACTCCAAACTGGGGTAGAGATATTCTAGGTGTGGTCAAAGCTTGTGGGAAGTTAAAGTCCTCTGTCGACTTTCCTCCAAGAGGGAGAGGGATAGGGATTATGATGTGCTCACTGTTGAAGTGGTAGGCAGCCTTTGCCTCACTGATAAAAGCAGTGAAACAGAAACAAAAAAAATAGAGTACATTAATAGTGAATGTTTTGGAAACGGTTCATTTAATTCAAACTGTAATATAAACTATGATGATCACACTTACGTGGTGAGAAAAAGTGTCTCTGGCAGGGAAATCTCAGGTATATCAGGTATTCTGAAGTTCTGAATGTAAGAGATATCAGCACCATATTTTTCCACATAGTTATTTGTTGCCTAAAAAAAGACAAGCAGTGTTTTATTCACGCTTCACATTTTACCAGACAAAACCGGAACAAATGCTAAAGATTCATACCTCCACAAACTTCTTGAAGATGTGACGCACTTTCATGTCAGTCTGCCCCACCTGTATGTCAAGAAGTTCATTGCCATACTTCTCAAACACTTCAGCACTTGGCAAAATGGTGGTCTTAGTGCTTACATCAGACTTAAACTCAAATGCAATCTCTTTGCCATCTGCAACAGTGGAGAAAAATAAAATAAACCGTGAGACATGAGAAGATCTTTTCCCTTTAAGATTCAATGTTAATTGCCCCCTCAAACATATTGCTATGTTTAGGACCCAGGTTCATGCACCTCTCAAAGTCTGGGGTGATGAGTTTATGTTGATAACAGAAATACGTCTATTCGAGTGTAATGCATAATTCATCCTGAATTAGCTGTGCAGCTCTTAATTATAATATTTCAGACCTCAATGGAAGTGTTCCTATAGCAGATCCTAAAAGTTAACATAAGTAATGTTATGACAGCACTGCTATGCAGTGCATTTCCAAGTTGTAAACAGTTTATGCGCATAGGCCTAGAAAATTAAAGGAAGACTAAAGATTAAAGAATACATTACCATATTTCATTGCGAGTTTCTGTTCAGAGGTGGCGTCCATGAACACAATTTCACTCTTAAGCTCTAATGCCAGTTTTTCATCACGTTTCATGTTAGCTGTGACAGTGGCATCAGCATTTAAAGAGGGTACAAGAAGTTGGCCTTGCAGCATACCTTCCTTCATGGCCTTTAGACTGAAATGTGCACCAGTTAGTCAGCGTAATCTAAATGATATGGTTACATAAATATTTCATGAGGATTTATGGTTGATATCTTACTTGGCACGACCAACCAGGGAGAGCTGTGGGATGTTCTTGTTTATAAAGTCAAGAGAGATTGAATGAGTTCCTTTTCCTTTGGCGTTTCCATCAACAGCACCCAGCCTGATTCCAGCCTCCACGTCGTAGTCAGGGATTTGGATGTCAGCTGTGATTACATTCTTCCTTCTGTTATATTTTAAGATTGCTCTGGCTTCAGTGGGCTCTGCACCTGTTGTTGACCAAACAATAGGCTAATAACTACTAAGTTCTCACACTTTTCCAAATTGAGCCTGGTTAGACAGAAAGATTTTACTATACTGTCCATATTGTTACCTTCTGCCCTAAGAATAAACTTCACAGAGTCAACCTTCTGTCGACCTTCCTCTCCTTCCCTGAGGAGCTCATATGCAACAGTGGCTGTGTACTCTGTGACCTCACCAGTAGGGTGGAGCTCCACAGCAAATCTAGAATGATAAATTAAGTAGTCAATATTTCTTAGTTAAATTATTTAATTTGAACAGTTGCTAGAGGTTCAGAAAGTCTTGCTCACTTGCTGTCTCCGGTGAAGGGGAAGTAGGGGGACGTCTCATGAGAGAAAGCATCAGTGTACTGCAGAGCAGTGCAGTATTTCATTCCAGCAAAGCCTGGAGTGCACTGACTTACATCAACCTTGTCTGTCACCACTGGCGGGATGGTCTTCACCTCTGATCCGGTCACTGCCAACAGGTTATTTCTAATTTGAAATGTAGCAAAAATAAAAATATAACTGACTTAAATTACTTTGAATGTGACAAGTTAATAACAGGTTGTTGCACCTAAGCTGCAGAAAATACAACTAAACTAAACTCTTAAACTTTTGTTGTCGAATACTTTAGGTTAGCTATGTTAACAGTTTCATTACGAACTGTTGCTCTCTCCATCAATGGAGATGCAGTTATCTGTGTCTAACTACAAGCTGGAGAAAATTCCATAAAACACTGAAGTTCTACTTAGGCCTCACGTTATTTTGACGAGCTTTGTTGGACTTGTTGGAGCAGGGATAGTCAGTTTGACTTGGTCCTGTCTCACAGAGATCTTGGCACTGAGCCCACTCTCGTGGAAAATATTGGTGTGCAACTCTAATCCAGAGTTAACATATTCAGGGATGTGGGAGCCAACGTGAGTTACAAACTCAATACCAGCAGACGGCATGAAGTTAACTTCACTCTGTGTGGAAAGATTTTCATACTGAGTCAATGCTCTAAAAAATACATATATTGGTGGCATTTAAATACATTTATGAATAATTACCATGTCACGGGCAATCTTGAGACCACCCTTAATGCCAGGGGTGAAAGTACCCGAAAGTGCAATTCTTAGAGGCACACCGGTGACAGTAGGCAGGAAGAATTCATTGTCCATAAAGATGTAGTGAGCAAAGATTGTGTTGTCACTTTTAGTCATTAGTGCTGTCATAAGCTGTATCAAAGAAAAATACACACAGGACATTTAATTCAACCAAGAATTTCTAAACTATATATTGTTTAGTTGTTAGCTATGCTCTCTAAAATATAAATAATAACTATTCCTTACATCAGTTGGCAGCATCTTGAACATGCTGTCAATCATCATGGATGCAGAGTAGGCCATCCCCTCCAATTCATTGGTCCTCAGATAACCCAACTCATTTCCCAAAAGCCTAAGATATATCATTGCCTCAGGAGACTCTGAAGACTTCAGCTCCCTCACCAGTTTGTTGAAGTTGTGTTCAAGCTCACTGATCAGGTTCTTGGAGGCCTAAACAGATGTTGGCAATCTGTTACAAAATTTCTCACATGTATACAAAAAAGATAAGTGTTTTTAGTCTAATTAATATTCACCAAACAGCTCTGACTACCTGTCTTTTCATTCTGTCATTCTTGAGTCCAGGCAGTACATTTTGCAGGATCTCATTGACACTGAGTGGCATGTTCGCAGAGACAAAATACGATGTCTTCAGGACAGTGTCAGGAAAGAATCCATTCTCTCCAAACAATGCATCTACTGTTGGTTCGAATCCTTTGCCCTCCATGCCGATCTATGAAGGTGACACTTTTTAAAAACAATGTACTTAAACATTTTCTCACAGATCAAGTTGATTTAAATTGTTTATATTTTTACCTCCATCATGTCAATGTCATAGCCAAATGCTTTTAGAGTCATTTCAAGCATTACTTCTTTGGGCAAGGAACTAGTACCCTCAAAGATCATGTTTCCCTCCACAGAGCCAATCTTGTAGTTTTGAGAAAACTTAGTGCGGTCCATGATTGGCCCAATCTCATTACCCTGTAGGGCATCACGGATCCTCTGTCTGATTCTGTGGAAAGAAAAATCATTGTTACATTTGACTGTGATCAAATCTGGAGCTCCGTTCACCAATTAGCTTATTAAGTGATACAATTTTTAAGAATATATAAACATAAAAATACTTTTTTACATACTCTTGGGTCTCAGGTTCACTTGAAGTCAAAATGTTGTTAATATGGGAAATCACAAAGCT
Source organism: Helostoma temminkii (assembly GCA_900302695.1). Classification (NCBI taxonomy): domain Eukaryota; kingdom Metazoa; phylum Chordata; class Actinopteri; order Anabantiformes; family Helostomatidae; genus Helostoma; species Helostoma temminkii. The sequence continues at coordinate 8,878 of OMLM01016145.1, read as the reverse complement.
CTTGACTTGTATATTCTGCTCTTTGGATAAGATATCAGCCAACTGCACCAGTTCACTTGGCTGTGGGTCCTTCATAAGTACCAGATATGCAGCAATGCGCTTTTGCGTGGGGTTGGTGCTGTCCAAAAGCACTTTCAGGAGAACTTCTCTATTCTTTGACCAAAAAAGATCAATAAAATGAGCATGCTGTAGAAAGAATGATTACAACAATTTGTCGGAGCAGTGCAATAGATTAACTTGCCTCCTCAGGAACAGTAATCAGTCTGTACACTTGGATGGCAGCCTGCTGTACAGCAAGAGAAGCAGCAGGATGGTTCACACATTTAATCACAGCAACTCTCAGTGCAGGACTAGCAGGTATCACAGCTGGAGCCATGTTTCCAACAACCTATATTCAAAACAAAAAGCAAAAATTCATATGCTCATTTTGGCAGTGTGGCATTTTTAGTTTTTAATGGCAAAAGGTCCTTAAACGATTCACATTTTTAATGTACATACATAACACATGTATATGTTGTACATCAATTGAGAATCCATTCCTGCATGCTTGTTTCTTTAATTGGGTTGCTCATTTTCACAAGGAAATCCAGGAAAGTTTATGAATGTGTAAACCAAAAACAATAAATTCACAAGAATGTTTTCTGCTTAATTTGGACTAAATGATTCTTGGAATTAGAAACAAAAAACATTTTACTAAAATTGGGTGTGCAATTCTTTACAGGATAGGTTGGAAATATCTGAAATATGAGGTGTACCCTATTATCATTTTGTGTTGCTGTGTGAGATACCTACTCTCAGTGCCAGGAAAGTGTTGTCGTTATCGCCAGAACAGTCGCCCACCCGGGCAGCCATGAATTCAGCCACAGAGTGAATCTCAGGGATCAGTTTTCCTTCAGCTTTGTAAAACCTGTTGAGGAGAATATAGAGGAATATAAGTTTAACATATGTTATCTTAAAAACATAATCTAAAATATTAATGTGCTATTTTTTATAGCGTGGTTAACTTCACTCACCTCTTGACAACATTGCTCAAGGCATACATTATGGGCTTGCTGGGCTTATATCTGGCCATCTGGAGCATGTCATTGATTAGGAGGCCAGAGGGATTGGATATGAATCCCATAGCAAAAACCGTGGCATCAATCTTGAAAGAAGAGCTGTCAAAGGTCCTGAGGATCTGCATGATGGCACTGCTGCACTCAGGGGTTCCACACTGGGCCAGGACCTGGTATGTCAGGACACGGGACACGGCGAGAGCCTCAGGTATGGCAGGACTGAGGGTTGAAACCTTCATTCCACGGACCATGGTAACAAGCTTGTGGAAGAGGTGGGCCCTCCTCTCACCTTCGGATTCGGACAGAGTGGCCAGTTCTCTCAGGAGTTTCAGAACTGCATCTTTATCCTGGATAACACTCTTATCCTCAACAGCCTCCATGTGAAGACCCTTGACAGTGTCACCTATGATCCATAAGCAAACATGGACATAATAAGTTACTGTTGCTTTTATCTTACTTTTAATGATCAGAATCAAAACAAAAAAAATTTAAAAAGGTTTTACCTCGCTCAAAGACTCTGTCATTGTGAGGAGAAACCTGAACCAGTGTCAGCTCTTGCTTTCCAACGTTTGTCACTCCATATTCTCCCCTGTGGGAAACATACCATAATAAGTACATAAACAGGATATTCATACATTGATAATATATATATAAAGCGTATATATACAGTAGCTTGACTTACTTGTGAGAGAAGGGAATGAGGATGTGCTTCTCAGTGCAGGAGCCAGAAGTCATGTGTTTCTTCTCATTGTCAAACTTGTAGTTGCAGGTCTGGGAGCTTCTGACCAGCTGAGCAAGGGGGTAGTGCTAAAATAGACAACTAGTCATGTTAATGTTAAATTATTAATAATTGATAATGCAAATCTACAGCAAAGTGATTCATTCTGTTGATTTTTTTTTAAACATTGTTGCTTATTTCTCAATTACACAAATAAATGCTTGTTCATGTGGAAAAGAAAACAGTAAATATGACTAATGTAAAAGTTGTCGTGAAGCAAAGTAGCTTTGTTTCGTTGAAAAGTTTCATGTTGCTATGATTGCTACATGTCTTACCATGCCAGAGATAAGTGCCAGAGGGCTGGTGTAATCTCCCATTGGTACAAATCTGTCACATCTGGACAGATCTCTGTTCAGGGTGATGTCAGTTGCAATGTCCTCTCTTGCATTGACTTGGTAATGGGTCTTGCACTTGCCGTGGATAGTTGGCTAAAGTGAAAATTATAAAGATGTTTAGAGGAAACAAAATGCTATATGTTCGTGATGTGCTATAGAAAGCCTTTCCAAACATGTATCGTAATTACAAGTAAGTATAGTTCAAGTATAGTGTATGTGTATATATATTTTGTGGTATTATGATCTACCAGTTTCCTGTTTTTGTCTTCTTGTAGCAGAGGTACAGCCAGGGCAGAGATGATACCCCTTTTGATGTTCAGGATAGTTGTTGTCTCACCGTCCTCGGGATATAGTTTCACATCATATTCGCCATCAACTGTAAACTTCAGAGTATATCTGAAAGAGAGCGTTGGATATTTCTAAATGTAATTATCAGCACAAAACCAACTGAAATATCAGATTGCCAATCTTCAACATCATTCATCTTCAACTCCATTTACATGGAGTAACATACTTCTCCATTTCAGCAGCAAAGTCATCAGAGCTGGGTGCAGGTCCAAACACAGGGTTTCCCTCTGTGTCTGTGTCAACCACCTCACTCAGGCTGCAGCCAGTGGTGCGGACGATGAAACTGCAAGTCTGTGGCACTTCAATGTTAACCTGTTAGAGAAGGTACAGGTTTTGTATCTCTCTCTCTGTCAAAAACAAAACGGCTGAAATTGATTGTGAAAGATGTTTCCGTACGGTGCAAGAGGCCTTGGGTCCATTCTTGAGTGGCGAGGCTCCATTTATGGCATTCAGAGATTCAGCTTCATATTGGTATTCATACTTGTGTAGGGTCTTATACCTTTTGGACACTGGAAAAGACAATAAGTGTAAAGAAGACATCGATAACAATAGCTTTTTTTTTTTAAGTAAGTAATCTGGCAAAACTTACACAGGCAGGTCGGCTGATCGTCATCTTGGGCCACTGTTTAAAAAAAACAGATGTTAAATAAACTGAATAAAAAAAATACCATATGTCCTAGATTAGAGTTTTTTATGTTAACATTTGTCGTAATACACGTGTAAAAGTGTTAATAAAGAAAGTAACAATATATACAATATTTGATTAAATTCCAAACAAACAGTGGGAGAATAAAAAAAGGGCATAAAAAATGTTACAACCTGTTAAATTGTGTGTAGTGTTCAAAGAAACATATTTAAATACTACTCACAAGCCAAGGCAGATGTGCTGAGGAGTAGCAAAAGGCAGAGCTTTGAGTCCCCCATGATGGGTTGCTTAAAGCTCTTTCCCTTGGGGCTGATGAGCACTCACACGAGACTGATCTCTCAGCTTCGGCTGGGGGCTTTTATACCCTCAGCTTGGCTGTGTTCGATGACTGGGAGGTACGGTCAGGGCTTTAAATGCTCAAAGTCCACCTCATCCACCTGAGTGGAGGGACAAAGGCAAAAGCTTTTAAAGAAGCATACATCTCAAATCTCATGCTTATGAAAGTGAAGTTATGCTAAACCTTCAATATGTATTTTATGGCCATTTATGACACTGCCTGTACAACTTTGGATAAGATACATTTCGTTGTCTAGACCACATGAAAGGTTAGCCTTATCACATACTAGGGGTTTTAAATTACTTAATTACTATAAATGAATCAGATATTCAGATATATGATGGGATCAAAATCACTGCACATCATAACTATGCAGTTTTAGTCATATTTAGGCCAATTTCTTTGTGTTGTGTATTTGCAATAAAAGAAGAAACACGTGGTTGGTTTAATAAGCCATGTATTTGCAGTTATTTCCTGTTAGTTGCAGTTTTTTGTTGCAGTTATTTGTAAATAAAAAAATAAAAATAATAATTCCTGCACTTACATCTCATGAAATGGACACATTTCTTCTAATAGTTCTTTGCTGTACAGTTTTTTCTCCCTGACTTAGATTTTTTTGCTGGCTTTGTACCTCACTGGTAAGTCGCTTTGGATAAAAGTATCCGCCAAATGACTAAACATAAACGTAAACGTAATTGTAAATATTCACATTACAGACTTTGACTTTCAAAAAAATTTGGAAAATATTTCACTGCATTACATGTATTTCTTGTAGTTTTAAATATCTATGATTAGGCAAAGTCAGACAAAACTCAATGAAATTAACTGGTGTGCATTAAGCATTAAGCATTAAGTGTGCTCTAAATACGAAGTCTCTATTCATGTGAATAAGATGATAAACTTATCAGTTGCTTTATCTATTGACAAAACTGACCAAAAACCAAAGCGACACCTTAAAGCTGAATTTTCTCTAAAATGTAAAAGTTGCATTATTCCTTGATAGTCAATTATTCTGCAGAGACAATGTTAATTAATTAACATCACTGTTAATATGTAAAAATTTGCAGATATTTTTCTTATGCAATTTAAGTTGTAGCTAGTTTTATACTAAAGTGCATTTACTACATACTGAATACGTTTGAACCAGTATATTCAATATTTTAAATGAAAACATGACTGATCTTTGCAGTTAAAATAACAGTAACAAAATAGCAACAGGACAACTTACAATACAGTACCTTGTATTAGAGCTAGAAGATTGATGCTCTGCCCATGCAGCTACGAGCCAAAATGAAAACAGTTAAAAAATTTGCCCAGCTTCCACATGGGTTAGATGATGCACTTTGACTTAGTTTCAAAGGGTCATGAACAGTTTGATTTGTTGTTTAAACTGGAGCAGTGGTTCAGTTTGTGGTATGTGCATCACATGCAATACATTTATTTTTATTAGATTTTATTTTTTGTAAGGTTAATAATTTTGGATACCATGCAACATTTGAGAGAACATCAGTTTTAAAATAAGGAAAATGTTATTTTTTCCTTTTGGTCATTGATCACATACTTATATCTACATGTTGTGTAATAGGCTTTTGCAATACTGTATACCACATCAGCACCTTTTTAGAGGTTTGTCAGATACTGACAGTGTTTACACTGACAGACATGTACATAGGTAGAGTCCAAAGGGGGCTTAAGCTTCTGAATACTTTTCCTGTGCATATATTTGGTTTAATGCAGCATTTTTGAAAACAACAGTTTAAGCAGAACTTATCCTTGTAATCATACAAATGGTGATACAAGCTTTGTGCACAGATTCCTCTTTACTGCCGGTCTAAGATTTAGTGCTGCTAAGTTGTGCAGTGCTGAGACAATATCAAGGCTTCTGCGTGCATCAGTGATTTTAGAGTTCGAGAGGACGTGAAACTTTGAGTGAACATGTCTAAACTGTTTTTGCAGCATTTACTACACGCATAACAAATAGTAGTTATAATAATAGTTATAATAATAGGTTAGCATTTCCACTTTTTCAAGTCAGCTGACAATGTTTTTATTACTTCACTGCAACACTTCATGCAGTAAATCACAAAATTACATTGAACTGTATTTTCAAAGAAAACTTAGGGGAAAAAAAACTACTGATAATGATAAAAAAAATTACATCTACTGGAACACACAGCCATGAGATTAAAAATGCTTATGCTCTACTAATTGAGCCAACCGGGCTACATTCACAACGTGTAGAAGTCTGACAACGACTGCACATGTAAAGATACAGTGAATAGAAAATAATGAAGAAGAAAGAGAATGGAAAGTTAGAGAAATGAGAGATGAGAAATGAGAGAGATGATGATCAAATCAAGTTTGGTTTTGTTACTTTTAGTTAAACTGAATAAAAGCATGATGAATAATCCTGTGCCTGTTGTCCACCTGATGAGGTGATTCTAAACTTTGTGACCCACATCACAGGAGAGAGACATGTGCAGTCCCCAGCAGGGTAACTGTAAAATCAATTGTTCAGTGTAAGGGTCACGTACTTAAACTACTAATGGTACTTTGTCAGTATTGTGCATCTGTTATTTATTCCTCACTCTTAAATTGTGTTAAAAGTTCACGTGTAGTGCATAATTAAACTAAATGATAACAAGAGCTACCGCAGTGCAAATGTTACTGGCGCTTCGGTCTGTGTAATCACAGTTTATCTGTAGACTTCCAGCCCTACAGTATAGATTGTTCTGCTGAGTAGTTTTAAGGATCTGCAGACATCAGCTTCTGTTGATTATTATTGCAAAACTAAAATGTACAACCCCAATTCTACAAAAATTTTACTGCGAATGTAATTTATATGTTTTTTTTTAAATACATTACATACATTACATAAGTACAATATGTGATGTATTTTAAGAAAAAAATAAGGTAATTTTTAAATTGATGTAGCAGCGTCTCTAAATAAAGAGCTGAAAAAGCAAGAGGTTTCAGAATAATGTTCCTCAACATAAAAGTTGCAAAGACTATATCAGCATTTCCAATGTTTAGTCATTAAAAGATTCCAAGAATCTGGAGAAATAAAAACAGGCATGATTCTGTGATGGAGATTACTGTATGGTCTCAGGAATACTTCCAAAAATGACTGTCTGTGAATGCCATCCTATCCAAAAACACAAGTTAAAGCTCTGTCAGATAAAAAGAAGCCATATACATGACACATATAGGATTTACAATGTTTTTTAATGAAAAGATATGTCTTCAGTTGTGTTATCATCATTGCAAAAAAGGTTTTCTCATGATCAGTTATCCTTTTAAATTAATACAAACAAACATGGTAGTTAAGAGCAAACACAACATGCTATCACGACAGCAGAGCTTCGTGGACCTTCCAGACCTTTCAGCAAACTATTTGACACTATTTGAAATGCAAACTACGAGAAAGAGGACACAGGACTGTCAAGTAGTTCTGTCTCAAAACTCCAGCAACTGGTCTCCTCAGTTCCCAGATATTTGTAGACAGTTTTAATGTAGATTTTACACAGTGTCACAATTTTTTTGCAACTGGGGTCGTATGTTGTCCTTTAAGTCACAGTTAAAATGCCACAATTGAATTATTTCATCACATTTTGTGATGTGTGATGTCAGTGTGATGTCTTCTGTTCATTCTATTCCCAGGTTTGCCATGTGCATCAAACCATAATTTGCTTTCTGTGCCCTCATACTTCAGACAAAACATTTGCTGTATCCTGTGCTGCTATCCATAAATATTTGTCTTATAAGTGCATCGAATTTTACACATAACATAACGTAATATATTAAAGCCCATAAGCCTAAATCCATAATACTCCAAAATACTATAGTCTACACAAATCAATATCATTGTCTCCCTGTGAATAGTATACCATTGATCAACATGCTTAATGTGCAGTTCTGGGTTGATAATGAAGTAAATGTAGACTGGATCTCGTCACCCTCAAAAACCTGCAGCTCCGATGACTGCACTGTAATAGCTTATTGACCTATTTGCAGATCTGGTTGAGCAAACACTGGCTGAAAGTCCAGACACAATGAAGTCATGCACTTGGTATCGCTGCCATAAAACATCATGTTCGCTCAAAGTCATATTAGTATTCGGCTTTATCAGGAATTGACAGATAGCACTTTTCACTAAACCTAATAAAACCTTCAATGATAAAGTCATTCTAAGACAACAGGTCAATGTACAGTACATGATACAGAGAATACATGTATTGAATACTGTATGCATGAACACATACATACAGTACATATGATTCACATGTGTAAGTATATCTCCTTTATATGAAGAAAAAGACCCCCTATTTCTAATAACAGTCCCTGGACCATAATGTCAGAGATTATATACTATACTTATACTACACTTATTTAAGTGATATTTGGTCAATTACTTTGCCACTTGATTATTATAGAAAACACAACTGTTTGGTAGCATTATTTAGAGAAGTACTACATTAGAGTTCCTAATGTTGCACAGGTAATGTATTATTGTTTTCATCCATTCTGTGCAATGTACAGAGATATTAAGAGTTTCTTTTACAACCACAGAATAAATAACAGCATAGTGCACACTGAAATAATCTGAACCTAATAATTTAGTCCATAAATCTTAGAATACTGGAGAGATGGTCACCCAAACTGAAAGATACAGTACATACAGTGATAATTTTGATTGTGCGAGGTCTGTCACATGCAGTCAAATTAAGCAGTGTTTGACTGTAAAAATGGTTTAAAATTTTCTGCCATATTGTGACAGAAACATTATATTGTGAAGGTTCTTACCATTCCTAAAAATTATTTTTGTCATATCTGCACCACAGCTTTATTTACCTCCTTAAAAATTAAATATACCATGTTAAAATGGTTAGGTGATTTTGAGTTCAAGTCTTAAAACAAAATCTAGAACTCAACAATACTTACTATATTTTGATTATTGATTAATCCAATCAGTTGTAAAGTTTGGACAGGTATAGGATTTACCTTGTTTTTCATGTTTTTATCAACACAGCACTATATGAAGTGAAGCCATGCCTAAATTTTTTTTTTTGTGTTTAGTTCTTTAAGAAATAAACAAAAAATTATGTGTTTGGAAACCAATGCATGAATTTCTCAGTGAATGTTCAATTGCACTTCTAATGTTATTTATTAATTTGATTATATTTTAATATTTATTATAGAAGATGCAGTTATTAATTTCATTATATCACATTTAGAGTACAATATTTATTTTTTAATCCCATAGTTGGGGTCGCCAACTAAGCACAGCGATTTGGCAGGTTTTTACAGCGGATGTCCTTCCTAACACCACCCTCTCCAAATGCCGGGCTTGGGACCGGAGTACACTGGCTTGTGCCACTT